>JAGKTI010028493.1:0-12931 GCA_018397915.1 Birgus latro | reverse complement strand
GGAGTAAGTTAGCTGTATTTGACTTGTAATTAAGCAATAGTTGGCAACTCTTCTATCCTATGAGGGACAAAGAAGATCGCCATGTTTCTCACTCCTTGAGCAGATTTCACTCCGTCAGTAGCTGCGCTGTACATACACCCCAAGGAGCCTGATTGCCCAGGAAAGACCGAAACAGCACGCCCGTCGTCATCTTGTTGTTCGACTCAGTATATAGCTAAGTGACCTTATTGATTTGGCCAAATCTTAGGGAACTAGCTAGTATATGAGAGGTGATTGTAGGTGAGTTAGGGGATTTAACTGCCTGATTTACTCACGAGACTTATGCAAATTTACCTCTGTTCAACTTAGATAACTTTCTCCAGTGAGGAGTGTCTAGGACGCTTGTTTTTTTTATCACACGACGTAACCTTTCAAGATCATCACATCAACATGAAACCAAACCTCAAGGGGCGTATTTTGAAACTGCATAATACATCTTGAGGATCACACCCCTCCTAGTGGTAGGAATATGAATGTCATGTGGGTCAAGCCTAAAATTTCCAAAGGGCTTAAAATCATCAATTTTCACCCGATTTACTCCAATTTTGATGACATTTGACTAGATATCGTGCTTATACGTCAGCATTAAAATGACTGCCTGGGACAGGTTTGAGGTTCCTTGGCATCGCCTCTTGTTTATCCAGTAATACGTCATAAAATTGAATTAGATAATCCATCAAAGAATATTTCTCTTTCCTATTTCAGTATGGTGTTGCAGCCAACCACCAAATTACACATGATGAAGACATGCCGCGTTTAATATGTAGCAGCCTAATGTGAATGACATTTTTCTTAGCCTCACGATGTTTATAATGCAAGGGTTAGTACAAGATAATTGTAATCTTTCTGGGACGTGTACCGACATCGTAACTACCACTCGTTAATGACATTACATTTTTTGTATTAACGTCACAGGTTTGACTACAAGGTCTAATTAATAATAATCACCAACGGAATGCTACGAGTACTGTGTGAAATAGTTGGAAATCTTTGTGTCCACTCATGTTTTAATGTGAATGATATATGCTATATAATGAAAGAGTTCAACTCTAGATTATCAACTGAAGTTAATGGATTTGTCACTCGCACTGTGTTGAGATTATGCAATATTAAAAGTATTTCCGCACACGTCATAGCTACATTAGTTCATCAGGAACAAAATATCTAAATCGGGGTTCACTAAAGCATAGCATTTCAAAGCCGAAGTCTAATCACCTAAAGTTGTAAAGATTACAGTGTTACCACACGAAACGCGGATGGGCTGGCTAGCTGGGTACCATTTCTTTTATGAGTGACCGTATGTTTGTAGAAGTTGCATATATATCATTTTCACAAAAAGACGCGGTATTTAGCATCACTCCAGAAAAATTGTTTTGAATTTTTCCTAAAGAGGATTGTTTTGAATTTTTCCTAAAGAGGATGCTTTTAATTTTAACAATATCACACTTGACACTATTGTTTATCCTTGAAGTGACGGTTACAATGAATGAAAAAAAAATAATTTAATAGATACTCTTCTTAATGAAAAAAAAAATCCAAGGACTAAATTTATAACAATTCTATTGTTACGTCCTTGTCCCACTCTGCCACAGGCTTCACCAGCAGTATTTTGGTATGGGAAGAACGTAGTCCAGTGATTAGTTCTTCGTAGTGTCAGCCTTTTAATGTACGTACGATCAACTCAGGCGTCGTAATAACACAGGCTTCCCATGTTCATTGTTTTTATTTTGCAAGTAATTACACTGTCTGCTTCACAACTCCCTAGCTACACTAACCTCACAAGCCCACCAGTAAACTAAAGTGAAATTTCTCTACTCTCTCCCCCATTCTCTTCTATTCTTCCTCACTATGAGATTGTTCTTGGTGTTCCTAACGACGACAATTTCGAGTCGGAGACATCCAAATTATTCCAGACCTTTCTTACATAACGTAGTATTCAATTACATAATTTAATCGTCACCTATAAATCTATAGAGATAAAGATAAAAAATTAATGCATAACTACAACATACCTTCTCTCTCAGCAGCATGCTATCTGGCAACTAACTAAATATGCGACTTATCGGGAACATTCCAGTACCACCCAGCGAGCATTACTGCTTCTTAACACTACCCTTTCCCGAGACTATCGGTCGTATTCTTAAACATTTCCTTCCCTTGTAAAGGCATGGGAAGGAAATCATTAGCTGAACTGATATTCTTAAAAAAACTCCTTCTCTTCCTCTTATATATATGATTAAAATACTGACAGAAGTTGTTATATCGCTTTATTGGTGCAGTTTACGTTATACTAATGTTTAAGCTCTATTTGTATCTCTTTAAAAGTGTTACCTTTGTTGGCTGAGATAATTAGCCACACAATCAGAGCAGACGAAGTACAACCTCCGACAGTCATCCAGTCTTATATGATCTGACACTCACAAATCGTATATATTATGGCCAGGGTCACACGAGGATTCTTTTCAAGAAACATTTTCCTTGTTAATTTGCCCGAAGAGAAAAATCTGCCTTCAAGGTCATATCTTCCAGCTTGAAAAAAAACAAGTGAATGCCGCCATGCGAGTATGTGATTCTAACATTTACGAATAACAAGATTAAAAATAATAATATTCCTTGAATATAACTGATTATCAAAATATTGTCTTGAGTGAAGACGGCTGCGGTGTTGGCCAAAATGGCATTAATTACTGAATACAAACCAGCAGTATGGATGTGGTGGTGACCTCCCACATCTCAAATGTGTTGTGCTTTCATTATCGAGAACGAGATATGCCTCTTCCGACGACGTTTCTGCCCCTCCACAGTCCACTCCTGGAATGACTTGGTCCTCTTACTTATCACTTCTTCCTTAGGATAACTCACAATCCTCTTTTGCCTCGGCTTCTTGGTCTTCCTCAACATCATTGGCTGTGGGTGTGAATGATTCCTCGAAGACATCCCAGATGTGCTGTCCTGCCACAGACTATTCACGTGTACCATCTTTGGGCAAGACTTCCTGTCTCCCCGAATCCAGTATGCTACAGGCCGTCCAACACAGTGTAGGGGCTCATCCCACTGGCTCTGCCACTTTGGTGACTCCCTTGTTCCGCTGAGGATTTTGTAATAAACTTTGTCACCATCCTTGAAGCTTATCTCACTTCCATTCGCATCATACTTGCGCATCACACCCTGAAAACTTCAAAGCTCCTCGAACTTGATATACCTCAGGCAGTCTTTCCCAAAGATGATTCGCATAGCTGGAGGTGTCGGTAGGCAGCTCTTCACCAGGTGGTCTTCCCGTGAACAGATCAACAGGTAATTGTAACTCGTGTCCAGGCATCAATTTTACAGGGGTGTAGCCGATAGACTTGTGGTTTGCAGATCGATATGCCATCAGCAACGAAGGTAATTTCTGGTCCCATTCCCTCTTTCTCTCTACACAATACTTGGCCAGTTCTTGTCCAAGGGTGCAGTTTTATTTCTCCACCATCTCATCTGACTGTAGCCTTAGTGGGTTCGTCCTGGTCTTCTTGATCCGCAGTAACTTTCAGCACTCATGGACCACAGCTGGTCTGAAGATAGCTCTTGTGGCATCCCAAATCGACATAACTGGTCAACCAAAACAACAACTGAGGCTTCCTGATCTTGGATTGCCTTCTCTTCTGGCCACTTTGTGTGGTCCATGACAACACATTTGGTTTCCACTTTCAGTGAGTGGTAGAATTCCAGTAATGTCCACCGCAACTCTTTCCATTGGTGCACCCTCTTGATACAGCAGCCACGTATCTTGGGTCCTTTCTTAGCACAGCATACATGAAAGACTCGACGCCACTCTTCAACATCCTATTACATGCCAGTCCAGTAGAACAAATATCGTAGCCGACTTAAAATTTTCTTCACTCACAGATGCCTACTAGTGATCTGGTTATGACTCTTCAAAGACCTCAGACCTCATTTTCTTAACCACCAGTCGCCAGTACTTTCCGAGGCCATTGGGTGTCTCCCAGTGATGATGCTCCAGTAGATCATTGTTCAAATGAAGAAGGTCCAACTAACTTCAGTAGCTATTAGTCGCTGGACTGTCCATGGAAACCTCTTCCCAAGACGGTCACACTGTAATGTTGTAAAGGAAGGTGCCATATTCTTGGGTTTTGGGTAAGTGAACAATTCTTATAAACGCCTATATTATTGTGTGAAAACCATTGTAGACTTTTACTACACATAAATTTGAACTAAATAAATGAAATAAATACATAATTTAAAGTGGTTTGAATTAGTCAACCCTTCCATTGTACGTTTTCTTAGCCAGGTACCCTGAAAAAGAAGGAAAATGTAAGTTTGAGTGACACCTGTATCAACATTTTTTTACCTTAGGATCGCAATTTCACTATGAATTTTCGATGTTTCCCAACAAAAGCGAAGGTTTCAGGCAAAACACAAAAAGTCGAAAATCGGTCGGGATCTGGGGGTAGGCTGGGTAAAAAACCGGTCGGGACTCGGCGGGTTAACACCGGATTGTGTAAGTCGCGTGAAGAGCTTGTCCAGGTGTCCAATCAGCATATCATAGTCAGGAGCCCACAGGATGATGTCGTCCAAATAGTTCTTCACCCAGCCTTCCTTGACTAATGGGGCTAGCACAGCGGACATTTGGCGAGAAGAGATGGCAGGGCTCTCACTTAGTCCAAACGGCAACCTTAAGTGGTACAAGGCAACTCCTTCACTAAACGTAGTAATGTCTCGACTGGCCTTATCCAACATAACTTGATTGTAAGTGTCCTTCATATCGATGGTCGCATAGTATCGATGACCAGCAGCATTCTCCACTAATTCTTCTAGACTCGGTAGTGGGTATATATCCGTGGCTGGGTGGGCGTTCACTCCTCGATAATCTAGACACATCCTCTTACTACGATCATGTTTTGAAACTAATACAATAGGACTCAACCATGCTGCTGATGACGGTTCAATAATGCCCTTTGCCTGCATATCGTCAAGCATCTCGGCAATCACTCCTTTGGCCAATTCAAGATATCTATACGTCGGACCTTGCACCGGGGTTGGATCTTCAATCGAAATGTGTGCGAGCGGTGACTTTATTAGACCTAATTCATTCTTGTCAAGGATAAAGGCTTCATGATGGCATATCAAAACTTCAAACAACTGGTGTCTCTGTTTTGAGGTCAGGTGTGTCCAATTCCCTTGTTCAAGCAGCTTCTCCAGGTTCGCACGTCGATCTGTATCCTCCGGTAGAAATTCATTTGATGGAACTAGGTCATTCACCAGAGTTATTTGTATTTGACGGACAGCCAGGTCAGGTTCAGCTTCGAGATTCTCATATGTGCCCTAATATGTACCTGGTTTCATAACCTGATGTACTCTTTGCTGGTTTCTCACAGGCCACGGAATTGTCATATCAACGTCCACTCGAGTACAAAAGGGTAATGCTTGTCTTGCGGGTGACTGCTGGTGTGATTATTAGGATGTCTCATTCGTTGGCACTAACCAGGACTCGGATCATTTCTCCTGTGTGTGGTGGTATGGTCACTGTAGTGTCCAACCTCACATAGTTGGCTGGAGCTCCTGGTGCATGTTCGCTTTTCACTTCAGGAGTAACATTTTTTACCTTTACCCTCCTGGTCTTCACATGCCTTACGGGGTAACTTGTATCTCCCCAGTCAACTATTTGTTCGGCATGATTCCACTTCAGTGGCACTTGGCAAAGGATGTCAGTTCCCAGCAACATATCCACGTCCAAGTAGGAATTTGGCACTACGGGAATCCATCTCTTGATGTCTTTATTACACCCAATGGAGATAGAGAGTTTGGCACTACCCAAAACTCTTAGTGAAGCGCCCGTAACTCCAGCAAGATTCGGTACCTGCCTCCTCTGGTTTCAGTCGACCTTCAATTCGCTGATAGTAGCGGCCCTAACTAAGATAATCTGACTTCCGGTATCAATGAGAGCTTGGATCACTTTGCCATTCACTAACACGGAAATCATAGGCGAACCCTGGTTGACTAGTCAGATGGAAGCTGACCCGTTCGGTTTTCCAGGGCAGTTAGGTCTTCCTCTCCGACAACCTGGTCGCAGGCAGTCAAAACATTTTCCAACGGGAGGTTTCTTGAAGCAATCGCAGAGCATATGATTGTTCTTTCGACAGAACGTGCACCACATATTACCTGTTTTTGAGGACATTCGGTTTAATCTGGCAGTTAGTTTCCCAAAATCTTCTTCGACATCATTCCAGTCACGGGCAGTAGGTTCCTTCGAAGAGACTGGCTTCACTGTGGTTGAACGCCAAGGTGGAAATTTGCTCGCTGACAGGACAAACATATTGCGCAGTTATTGCCATCCAAGATTGATGTTCCGTCTCCACCCGGCCCAATAATTTCTGTAAGGGGATTTCATTTTCCACAAAACTACTCACCTTTCCTTTCTGTGTGCCTCCTTCGGCATGCCGTCCATGATCTCCCTTTTCAGAAATCGGTCTCTGTTTGGGTGCTTCTCTTGAGGGAACTTCATGGCTATGGACACATATTGGCAGATTACTTGGTGACTGATTAGCTAAGGCGGGATTTCCCAGTCATAATTCCTTGCTTCCAGCTCCTGCCACGCTCTGTCAAAGTTTAAATTGCCTACCAGTTTGCTACGGAGGAAGTTTTTCACAGCCTAACCTTTCCTTGGCTGACGGCATACTGTATGAGACTGGCAATCTGATTACTAACCCGTGCCTTAGCTATGCGCAGTCGGTCCTCATCCTCGTCACAACTGGTCAACTTGTTCAAGAAAAAGGCTTAGCAGGCTTTCTGCTTCAACTCCCTGCAAGTGACTCAACTCTAGTTTTTCTATATCCTTCACCTCAATGCGGAATCACAGAGGTAGAAAGGCAACTGCCTCTCTGCCACGGAATGGGTTATTAGGTGATAAGCCTTGCAGTATTGGCAGTTTGGGAATGTCTGGTGTCTGTGCATCTGCTTGGAAACTCCTCGGGGGAGAAGCTTATGTATGTTTCGGCCCCGAATGGATTTCAAGGTTGTTGCCCGCGAGTCATCGCCTGCTCAGATGCGTCTGCGTACTGTGCGCGAAGCTGCTCATATTCGTCAGTAATATCTTCTTGTTTAACTTCCACGTAATGCGCCATCATGAAAGCTTACAAGGAATATTTCTGGTCTCTCTCTCAATCATTTACAATAGGTGCCCACAGCCAAGAAGTCCCACTGAACTAAAGAATCTTCAGTGTACCCAGTTGGCTTCATCGAACCTGCACTCTCAAACCCCGGTCCATGACTTATCACTAGTTACTCTGAATATTTCCCCTAAAAGAGAGGTCTAGGGAGACGAGAATACTCTAAATTTTCTACGCACTAGATTCAAGAGGGTCCGCAGGATAACCACTTCTCCACGTAGAAAGATTTATGGAGGAATTTAAATTACGTCAGCGATTATCCCACTATAGCTGCCACCATTTTGTAATGGGAAAATGTTTTATTTGTTTTTCTATAATTGACCCCCACCAGAATGTAATAGGGAAATTTGTGAACTGATTTTATTTTTAATAATTGCCAACAGTATGTAATGAGAAATAGCTTGAAAGATTAAATGGCCATCAGTTTGATTAAATGGCCACCAGTTTGTAAAAGGACATACCTTGAGATAGGATAAGCCACCAGCCTTGTCATGGGTAGACTGGATTGTAAGAAAATTTAGGATTAGTATTACGTTTTCTTTGGATCAGCCTACGGGTTACGCTCGTGACAATAGGGGTAGAACAAGGGTAGCGATTAGCCTGAGCAATCGTAGACCTGTAACAGGATGGGGACAAGCGTGGACCTTGATACTTTCTCCATAAATCATGAGAAACTCGGTCCACTGGATTTTGGCTGGACATGAGTAGTCTCCTCTCCACTAGTTCTCTCTTTTCTGTGAATTACCTCAGTACACTCTCAACAAAAAAAAAAAAAAAAAAAAAAAAAAAATTATACCATTACTACTAACAAGCCATGTGCAGTCTTCATGAGCAGGAGAAGGAAGAAGACTGGTATGAACGCGGGATTACACTGATTTTTATTACATCCTCCAAAATTCAAATAAAATGGAAGAATGGAAAATAATTTCGATAGTGACTAGTTCACATTTGGTTGGACAGATAGTGTACAACAACTTAGTTAGAGATGAGTCTGGTCAAGTATTAACATTCTAAATATACTGGAAAATCATGCAAGTTACATTCAACACACCACCCTCTGGGTGTACTCTTGATAAACCATGTTATAAACCTCTAATACCATCCCTCATTGACATAAAGGTTACTTCCCAAGATATAACGGGGCATAGGTATGACCACGGAGTGACAAACAAACAAAAACTATTTTAAATTTTGGCCCCCTGCTTAGACAGATATAAGAAAATAATCAGTCTGTTGAAAGAGTCTGATATGAAAGATGACTCTAGCCTGGTGCCAGTGAATAGGTTACTCAAATCACAGTTAATACTCTAAAATAGAGATCAAGCACTTCACAATCCTCAAAAAACGAAAAACATACTTCCAGTAACCTGTTATTCACTTTACAGATTAATTTAAATATAACTGAGAGATATATACCTCCCCTTTTCCTCACAATTCTCAAGATAATAACGACGAAGCCGAAAGAACAATACTGTGCCACAATTTTTCCCCAAACATTCTCTGTATTCAGAAATTTCTCACCTAACGTTCCAAACGGCTGGCTAACACATGGGTATATTCTTCTTTACTACTTGTGCTGGGTGTAGGTTAGGACGCAAAACAATTCACACAGTGGGTTAATAATCAGTGCTTCACTTCTCATAGCTCTGAGTGTGAGTCGGGGTTTGGGAGTCATAAGGGGAGCACGTGGTACCCACCACTGATGGTGCAAGACCAGAACTTTACCTTGGCTAACTTCCAACACAGATACAGTATCCTGCTGTCCTCCGACTCACCGTCAGTTGGCGACACCGCTAAACTCCCAGGACACATCCCATCTCCAAACTCCTCAGCATGAAGTGAAGAAATATGGATATCTCTCGAACGCACATCAACCTGGCACCGCGGCTCAGCTCAGAGTGCTCCCCGGGACCCCGACGCTTTCCTTTTCACTCTCACACACACAGCAACGCTTGGTGCGGTTTTCAAATTATTTTCCCAATCTCCTTAACAATATGTTACTTTCCAAGTAAATAGATCATTTCCAAACTAACTGTTCATTAGTATCACAGTTGACGTAAAAATCTACATCACACTATTTTAAATGAACGATACTATATGCACAGGTGATTACTTAATGCGGATGAACATTGCGTAACGCGGCCTCTGTCTCTCAGAAAGCGGTTACTTTCAATAAGAAAACGATCATCTGAATAAAGGGACACTACAACAATTTTCCTTCGTTACACAAGCATATACTGTATACACCATATGGGGAGTTCCTTCACCCATAACAGTTAAAGCCCCTGTGAATCAACTTCAGTTACCATGAAGGGCTGACTTATATTTACCCTATCCTTTGGTAAGGCAGGTGGTCCTGGTTAGTAGGAGGTTCATACCTCCTACGTACAATGAAACTCTTGAGATATTTCTTTACAATCTGTCTATCTTTAGGAATCCAATACTTTTCTCGGACTCGGGCCAAACTCTGCGGCCCACCTCCATGAAGTGTTAATTCATGGGCTTTCTTAACAATTATTTGAAGAAAATGATCATTCTTGGGTAACAGTATTGGATGCCTAGTTTGGAGAGGCAAATCAGCCTTTACTATTCTGCCACAGCATCTGATTGGACCCTTACCGGCTAAGAATAATCCTAAATCTCTTATCAGCTTATTATTCCTGCTAGTACCTTGGCATAAATGGTCAAAAATCTCTTCGTAATATTTTCTTTGAAGCCTTTTCAGCCAATATTCCATGGGATCAAACTCCAAACCTCACTTTCTTACTCAAAAATTATACAGCTAATTTAGTAGTGTTTTGGAGTTGTCTTATTGATGAAAATCTACTTATGTCTGTCACATCCTGCTCAGGTACTACAGGATCCAAGTTTACAACACTAACCTCAGCAATACCTTACTATTTCTGTTCAGGCCATTCTTTAGTGAGTAACCATTTAGGACCTTTAAACCACAAGTTATCTTTGATCAGTCTTTTTACTGTCGAGCCTCTCGAGAGCAGATCAGCTGGGTTTTGCTTGGAGGATACATGCATAAATTTAAATCTGGAAGACAGTTCTTTTATAATCTTCACAATGTTGTGGACAAAAGGAATTTTGCTGTCTTCTTTTCTTGTCCAGTAAAGACAAATCCCAGTTTCAGTCCATATATAAATATCCTCAAACTGAGTATCAAGAGTAGTGGTTAAATACCTGGTCAAGTTAGTTACTACTTCTATGGAAGCCAATTCCATTTGAGGTAGGATTCTTCCTTTACTTGATGCAACTCTGGCTTTGGACATAATAATTTTACTATCCTCTCCTGTTGCATAATAAGTTACTGCTCCATATACATTTTGAGAAGGATCACAAAATACAGGCAAATGTGACTTCTCATTACTGTTCATCTTCCTGGGAATACGTATGCTTGATGTTTTTCTCAAATTCCTTTCAAATCTGTTCCCATTGTTCAACATATGTCTCACCTAATTCAGTGTCCCAGTCCAACTTTTTCTCGCCAAGCCTCTTGCACTAAACATTTGCCCCTAAAAACTATAGGACTGACCAATCCTAATAGTTCAAATAACATAGAGACTTGACTTAACAACGACCTCTTGGTAAGAGTGACATCAGAGAACTAAATTGATTTTAGACTTATTTCATCAGCCCTTGTATCCCAGTTAAGACCCAACACATTTTGGGTTTTGGGAATGTCAGTATTCGGATAGTCCTCTTGTATTTCATTCCTTAAAAGCGGTGAATTTGTATTCCAGGTTTGTAATGGCAAATCTGCCTTCCCACATTGGGAACTGGCTACTTCATAAGCCTTCAATGCTTCCGTCTCAGTATCAGCAACACCTTGTAAATTATCCATATAGAAAACCTGCCCTATTTCTGGGTATTTGGCATTTTCAAAATGATGCTTCAAAGTGTTGCATAATAGGAAAGGACTAGCACAAGAGCCAAAGAGCACCGATCGGAAACAGTAAGTTTTCAAAGGACTATCCTCATTTTGAGTGTCTTTAGGGCAGAGGAATTTTGTGAATTTCCTATCCTCTTCTCTCAGTCCTATTCTGAGAAAAACCTTACCAATGTCTGCTGTATAAGCATAAGGTTTCTCTCTAAATCTTTGTAATACATTCCCCAACTACTTCGTTATTGTTGGTCCACAGTATAGGCAGTCGTTCAAGCTGGCTGATCCTTTGGACGCTTTACTACTACAATTAAAAACCTTCCTTATGGGAGTTGTTACTGAATCCTTGCTTACAGCATGATCTGGTAATTAATGTCCATTTTTATGGTTAACAGGGAATTCGATCTCTTCCATATGTTTATTCTTTAGTTGATCTTTTATAATATTATCCTATTTTGTTAGATGTTCTGGTTTGTCTTTCAACTCCTTAGGAGAAAATTTAACTGAGCCTTAGCGCCTGGTAATTTGTTGGTAACTCGGAATGGTTTATTTTCCATGGTAATCCAGCCCAATACTGTCCATCTTCAAATTCCACAGACTGATTATAAAAATTCAAAGTTATCTGATCTTCAGGAGTTGGTTCTTCAGAGTGTATTCCTACACTCTCTAGGTCCCACAATTTGTGTACAGGTTCAATTTTTTCATCCAGCAAGTCATTTATCTGAGTAGGTTCTAATTCTGCACCTATTCTAGCTACCATCAATGATTGTGTGGGGGTAACAAAGACTGAGTCTACTAATTTGGGTTTTCCTTTGGCTTGGTTTGGGAAAGGCATCTGACCCATAATAAAGTTACCTCCTGGACTCTTGAACAACTGTACTTTGTTCTTCTTAAAAGTCCTATGTAGGGATCTTCCACAGTAATATGAACCAATTATCGTTTTTGTGGGACCCACAGTATCAGATTTCACATTCTGTTTAGTCAACCTTATCCCTGAGCTCTATAGATTTTTTTTTTTTAATGCAAGGAAGAAGGAACCAAAGGCCACAGGCCTGCATACTGTTCCCTCCAAGAAAAAGCAAAAACATTACAAAAGAGAGCCAAATTCAAGATCCGTTCATTTCGAGATGCCTGGACACACTGCGTTTGAAAGACTGGAGATCATAGGAAGTAGGAAATACAGACAGAGGAAGACAGTTCCAGAGTTGACCAGTTGCATAAATGAAGGACTGGGAGTAACGGTTAACTCTTGCATTAGAGAGTTGGACAGAAAAGGGATGAGAGTTTGTTGCTAGACGGGTACTACGTGCCCGTCGCAGAGGTGGAGGGATGCAAGCAGACAGTTCAGAGGAACAGTGAAGTAGCGATAGAAGAGAGATAAAGATGCAACAGTGTGGCGAAGAGACAAAGGTTGAAGGGAATCAGTAAGAGGAGGAGAGTTAATGAGACGAAAAGCCTTTGACTCCACCCTATTGAGAAGAGCTGCATGTGGGGAGCCTCCCCACACATGAGAGTTGTACTCCATACACGGACGAATAAAACCCGTGTACAAGGTCAACAACTGTACAGGGGTAAAGAAAGTTCGGAATCGGCT
This sequence comes from Birgus latro, assembly GCA_018397915.1. Lineage (NCBI taxonomy): Eukaryota > Metazoa > Arthropoda > Malacostraca > Decapoda > Coenobitidae > Birgus > Birgus latro. The sequence goes on along the minus strand of JAGKTI010028493.1, from coordinate 243 downwards.
TAGCACACCTAATCTCCTGGAAGCAGATTTCACAAGAGATGTAATATGTTCTTTCCAAGACAAATCCCGAGAGAATGAAACCCCAAGCATGTTCAAGGATGATGCAGGACATAACTGTTCATTATTAAACATTAGTGGGTAATCCTGAGGAAGATTTTGTTGGGTTGATAAGTGTAAGAACTGAGTTTTTGATGCATTAAAAATAACATGATTATTTTTACCCCAATCAGAGATACGAGCCAA
>JAGKTI010028492.1:0-12931 GCA_018397915.1 Birgus latro | reverse complement strand
CCTCTATCTACGGCTTCCTGTTCAGCCACCACTCTCCTCATCTCACTATAAAAGGCATCCCTTACTGATTGGTTTCCCAGCTTCCATGTTTTCCTCCTAGGTACATATGTCCTCCTTCTCATCACTCGATCCTTAAGCACCATGTCACAAATCAACAGTTTGTGCTGCTGCACACACTCCTCGCTTCCTATAACTTTAACATCCCTCACTAATCTCCTATCAACCCTCCTGACCAGAAAATAATCTATCTGACTACTAATTCCCCCGAACTCATACGTAATCAACCGGCTGATTCTTTTCCTAAAAAGTGTGTTGCACACAATCATGTCCATAGCCTCCCCAAACTCGAGTATTCTTTCCCCTTCCGCATTCCTCACACCATACGCACATCCTCCATGGACTCCTTCATAACCTTGAGCTGCTTCACCCACATGACCATTTAAATCCCCTCCCAGAACCACTACCTCATCATCACCCATACCACTCACTACACGTATTAAATCATCCCAAAATCTATCCTTCTCTCCGTCATCCAATCCCACCTGTGGAGCATATGCCGATATAACTGAAACCAAGCTCTGCCCGACCAAAATTTTCACTACTAAAATCCTATCACTTACTCTCATAACATTCATGACATATTCCACCCATTTCTCTGCAACCAACACACCCACACCCCCATATCCGTCAGTTCCCCCCTGCCAAAAGAACTTATAGTAGCAATCCTTCCCAGCAATCTTTCTGGCTGATCCAACCCTGTACCGGACTTCCTGCAAACATGCCACATCCACCCACCTCCTACTGAATGCCTCAACAACTTCCCCTGCTCTTCCTCTCAAACTACCCACATTCCACGAACCCACCCTAAACCCCCTGGGTGATTTGCTGTCCTCAGGCTTGCTTTGGTGCTTGTTTTTGTTCATAGTCATAGTCAGTAAGATAAAGGGGGGTAAACATTCCAAAGGCCCGACCCATTGCACAGACCCCGGTCCAGGCAATGGATCTGGGACCCCTAGCCCACCAGCTTACCAGTGGAAGCAAAAAAAAACAAGCGGTAAGAGATGCCTTCTATAGTGAGATGAGTTAAGTGGTGGCCGAAAAGGGAGTTGTAAACAGATGTGTTAATGTACAGTAGAGTTCTCAAGAACAATCTTTTTAGAGCTGCTGATTCACTGTGTGGATGGACAAGAGGTCCTCCAAGACATAAGGCAACATGGTGGTGGCAAGAGGGTGTAGAAGTTACAGTTAAGGAAAAAATAAGACTTTTCTAAGAAAAGGGGTAATAACAGCAAGAAATACTTGGCTGTCAAGAGTAAGGCCAGAAAGGAGGTTTACTAGGCAAAATCTGAGTCTCCGAGATTTTTATTGGATAACCTAAATAGTGTCAAAAGGAAGAGTGTGGTATTTCATCATCATCTTCGTTTTTCGTTCTTCTGTTCCCATATTCAAACTGGGATTGGACGTGCGATGGCCTTTCTCCGCTGCTTCCTATCTTGGATTAAATCTTCTCCAATTCCCAGTCTTTCCATATCTTGCATTAAAACACTTTCCCAGGTCTTCTTAGGTCTTCCTGGTGGTCGACGTCCCACCACTTCCAGTTCCCTTGCTATTCTCACACAGCTCCCTTCCTCACTCCTTCTCACGTGACCAAACCACCTAAGCCGCTTCTGCCTCAAGATGAAATCAAGATCCTTCACCCCGCATCTTTTGGCCAACCCCTTACTCAAAACTTTGTCCTCCCATCTCACACCCGCCATGTATCTAAACACTCTACGATCAGTACTCCTCAGAACATTCATCAGTCTATCTGTCAAACCCCATGTTTCAGCACCATATATCAATACTGGTCTAATGCAGGCCTCATATATTTTACTTCTGTGTCTCAGTGGTATGTGTTTGTTGACCAGAAGGCTAGCTATTTCCTTCTACTTTAACCACGCTGATCCCACTCTGTTCTAATTGATCTCTCCACCCCTGCTTCACAGTCCAATACATCTCCTAGATAGCAAAACTGCTGCACTTCCTGTAGTGTGCCCCCAATCAACTCTAGCACATCCTCTGCTTCATCTCCCTCCACCTCTCTTCTTATGCAGGCTGAGCAGTGGAAATTTGGCACTCCTCTCAAATTGCGCAAACCTGAACACCTTCTATGGCACCACTTATTACACTCTGTGCACAACACTGAGTTCACTCCTACTCCCCTGCCACAGCATCCACATGGCCATTATCATGACTGCATTCTTTCTACTGGTTTCTTGCCTGTCACCATTACCTTTGTCTTATCCATATTTATTTTCATTCCCCTCTTCTCCATTCCATTTTTCCATCTATTAAAAATTTCCACCACTTCTTCCTTAGTCTCCGCTGTCAGCACTAGGTCATCAGCATACAGTAAATCCCATTGGCCTTTCCCTCTACATTCCCGTGTTGCCTCCTCCATTCCTACGTTAAACAGCAATAGGCTGAGTGCTGAACCTTGATGTAACCCAACTCCTATTCCAAAATTTCCTGATGATCCTGCTATTGTCTTGACTTTTGATCATGTATCAATATACAGAGACATGACAGCTGCAATGAGTCTCTCAGGCACATTCTGTCTTCTCAAGGCCCACTCTATAACTCTTCTTGGTACTCTATCAAAAGCTTTTTCCAGGTCCACAAACACATGGTACAAGTATTTCCTCCTATGCTGAAACTTTTCCTGCAACTGTCGCATGATGAATATTGCATCTACTGTGGATTTACCTGTGCAAATCCAAACTGTCAGTTATCTATCTTCACTATCTGCTTCAGCTTTCCTTCCAGCATCTTTTCGAATAAGAGTATCTTCATTCTGTGATCCAACAGTCTGACTCTTCGGTACTTTCCACACAGTAGAACATCTCCTTTGCCTTTATAAATTGGTGTTGTCCAACTACCTCCCAAGTCCTCAGGTGGTTGTCCTCCTATTATGATGTTATTAAAAATCCTTGTCAATTCTTTTACACCAGTACTTCCAGCCTTTTTCATTAGATCAGCTGTTATACCTGTTGGGCCTGGAGTTTTCCCGGTCATCATTTCCTTTAAGATTATCTCCACTTCAGCTTCTGTTATCACTGCAACTGGCCCATCAACTTTTCCCATCTCTTCTAACTCATGATTATTTTCTTCATTTAACTGCTCCTCAAAGTACCTCTTCCACCTTTCCAGTATTTCTGCCTCATCAGTTTTTATTTCCCCATTTTCATCCTTTATAAATTTAGCTCCCACCACATCTTTCCTCTCCTTCCTCATCTGTCTTGAAATTTTAAACATTTTTGTCCATCCTCCTGCACGCTCCAGATGTCTACTCCAACTTTCCCAGGCCACCCTTTTTGCTCTGGCCACTTCTCTCCATGCCTGTCTTTTCTTTTCATTGTATTCTCTTCTGTCTTCTTCCCTTCTAGTTCTCTGCCATACTTTAAATGCCCTTTTCTTCTCACTTTATCACCTGCTTCACCTCCTCACACCACCACCACGTCTCTCTTTTCTCCTGTGACCTGTTGTTTCTCCACAAACTTCCCTTGCAGCCTCTATTATATTATCCCTGAAGTGTTTCCAATCACCTGTCTGTCTCTCATTTCTTCTCTTAAAATTCTCTTCAAACTGTAGTCTTCATCTCCTCATCCTTCAATTTCCACTCCTTTACTCTTTACATCCTTCCTCTTCTTTCTACCTTTCTTATTTTCCACTCTCAAATCCATAGCTAAGAGGTTAAGTTGTGGTAGACACGCTTCACCTGGTTTGACTTTATAATCTTTCACTTTAATATCTTGCTCCTTTCTCATCAGCATAAAATCAATTTGAGCTTCTACACCTCCACTTCTGTAAGTTATCAACTTCTCTCTTTCCTTTTTGAATGTGGTGTTGTATTTAAGGTTGCAAATCAGATGAAGAGGGAAAGTGGGAAAACAGAGATTTCAAAGGTGGGCAGTGTGTAAAGAACGATGAAGAAAAGGTAGTGGTGGACAGTGACGATATCAAAGACATCTGGAGAGAGCAGCATAACCAACTACTGAATGGAGAGTTTGATTGGAACGGGGAGGGTATGGAGTAAGTGGATCAAGAGTTTGGCCTGTAGCCTTTGACTGATGCTTCTACTGAGAGCAGCATTAGGCAAGGCAGAATGCAACTGGGGAAGAAGGTAGGTGCATCTGTGTTGACTGCTGAGATGTTGAAGGCCTCGGGAGGTACAGGAGTGGATTTAATTACTGATCTGATAAATCTGATTTTATATATGATAGCGTTGTCCCAGATGACTGGCTGAAGAGTGTGCCTGTTAATGTGTATAAAGGGAAGGATGATGCCCTGGGAAGAGGATAATAGAGGCATAAAAATTTTGGACCAGATAATGAAGGTAATGCAGAGTCCTAGAAGGTATGATAGGAGAAAGCGTGAATTTTGATAAGTTGCAGTTTGGGTTTATGCCATGTAAAGGGACCATTGTTGCTATATTCACTGTCGGACAGCTTCAGGAAAAATATACAGGAAGGAAAAGAAGCTGTACTTTGTTTCTGCTGATTTGGAGAAGGCCTCTGACCGAGTTCCTAGGGAGGTGGTGAAGTGGTCAATGAGAAAGCTTGGGATAGTAGGTTGGAGTGGTTATGGCTATGTATGTGGGGACCTGCACTCTGGTGAGAACGAATGGCGATTTGAGTGATGAGTTTTCCAGGAACGCTGGCATGAATCAAAGGTCAGTCTTGAGCCCCTTACTGTTCACCATGGTGCTTGAAGCTCTCCCTAGTGACTTTCAGATATGGACTCCCATGGAAGATGTATGGTGATGACATGGTGTTAAAAAGGGATTAAAGAATCCCCCGAGCTAGACCTTACAATGAGATCATATAGCCCAGCTAGGTAACAGGAGGGCGCTACCCCTCCCGGCACGGCAGTCCCGGGCGCGGCTCGAACTTGTGACCCCGAGGTCCCGAGCGCGAAGCTCTACCTCTGAGCCACCGTGCCCCCGATGACATAGTGTTGCCCGCAGAGAATGAAAAGGAGGCAGAGGACAGATTTGGGAAGCAGGGAGAAGGAGTGGGACACACGGGTTTGAAAGTAAGTGTGGATAAAACAAAAGTGATATCTACGACTGGTGCAATACTGCCAAGCAGAGGGTGTGTGACCATATGCAGTTTGTCACAAGGGTGTGGGAAGTAACTCCCTCTTGTGCAGAGGCTGTGATAAGTGGGCACATGAGGAAAGTTGTGGTATTAGAGGTAGGCTTTGAAATAATGCTGATTTCATTTGTGTGGTGTGTCAGGGAGAGGATGTACAGGTAAAGAGGTATGAAATCACTGACCTTGCTTGAGTGTCCAGAGGAGCTTGTTATTTGGGGGACATGTTGTGTACTGGAGGTGGGCTGCATCTAGCTTCGTGGCTATGGTACAGAGTGGTTGGAGGAAGTTTAGAGGCTGTTCTCTCTCCTAACACTGGGAGGGTTCTCCCTCCATGCTAAGGGATCCTTGTATGAAGCATGTATTAGGAGAGTAATGATGTATGGTACTGAGACCTGGCAATAAGGGAAGAGAATATTCATAGGCTCACGCATACAGAAATGACACTAAATAGATGGATGTGCAGTGCATTCTTGATGTGAGGCCTAGGGGTCCAGGAATGCAATTCATGAGTTCTGAGGAAGGATGGGACTTAAAAGCACTGGTGTGAGGAGGGGCTGATTGAGATGGTTTAGGCATACTTAGATGATAGAAGACTACAATTGGGTGCAGAAGGTTAGAGGTGTGATTCTTGAGGGTAAGGCTGGGAAGAAGAACAAAAAAGACTTGGGATGAGGTCAATGAGTGTGACCTCAGTGATAAGAGACTGAATAGGGAGGCTGCCAGAGATCAAGATGGAGACCCACTGTCAGGTGACCAAGGCCAATACATGCAAGCATGTTGAAGCCTTAATAAATGATACAATGTCAATCAGATACTAAATAACAGGTTAAGCAAATTAATTAATTAATTCATTCATTCATCACCCAATCCTACACTGACCCATGAGGAATGTAGGAGCCCGGGGCTAGGCAAGTTGGTCCTGGCATTTAAAATGGGAGTGACCAGTCTCACCCATCCGAGTGACATTACGTGTGCAATATACCCCAACCACCCTTTGGATATTAACCTTCACCGGCTCAATCCAACCGGAGTGCCATAATTCCTCACTAAACCACCAGGCCCAAAAATCTGGTTATGTGGTTACCACCCAGCATAGTAAATGGTTTCCTGGTGTACAGGAAACCATTTGGCTTGTCACTCAGTGTAGAGCCACCCACAGGCAGAAGGAAGAAGAAAGAATGAAAGAAAGCAAGACAGAAGAGGGAGTGTAAAGTCACCCATAGGCAGAAGGATGAGGAAGGAATGAAGGAAAGAAAGGCAGAAGAGGCTGGAATGAAAGAAGTATGGAGGAGTGGGAAGGACAGACACCCAAGAATGAATGAATGAAAATGTAACATGGCGCCGGCGCAACAGCAGAGGTCATATGCCGCCGAACACAAACAATAAAAGAAAGTCAAAAATATATGAAAAACAGTAAAAACCAAAAAGAAAATCGAGGCTTAAAACAAACCAACAGTATAAAAGAGGCATGATAAAAAGCAAAGAGAAAAACAAAGTATAAAACGAACCAACAGTATAAAAGAAACAACCAAAACTAAAAACATGGTAAAAATATAGAAGTTAAAACTAGAACATTATCATTAAAACACAAGCTAAAATATGGTAAAGCTCTACAGCTTATGGAGGAGGCCAGAACGCAACACAAAGGAGAAGGTGCCTCCCCCCCTAGCACAAGCCTCCTCCCCAAGCACCGAGGAGAGAAGGAACGATCCGTTGTCAGCTCGGCACTTGGAAAGGTACCGCTGACGAAGGTCCCCAAGACTGGGGCATTTGACAAGGAGATGCCACACAGTCAAAGGAACCAGACAGTCATCACAATAGGGAGGGGCAGTCCTCTCCATTAAAAAACCATGAGTCAGCTTAGTGTGGCCAATCCGAAGATGGGCCAAAGCTGTTTCCCACTGTCGGGACAGTCCACACATCCCCAGTCGCTCAGGTTCCAATGAATGTTGTGGAGTTTGTTCGTCCCCACTGCATCCCACCTCCTCTGCCAGCAGAAACGGACAGCCTCCACAGTGGCTGCACGTAAATCCTCAGATGGGACACAGTAATGAGGAGATGAAGGGCGAGAGGCAGCAGCTGTAGCCAGAGAGTCAGCCGCTCATTGCCCACGACCCCTACACGTGCAAGGACCCAACACGGTTGTACAGTATCCTTGCCTACATAATAAGAAGAGCCACTCCAAGACAGCTAGACTAAGGGATGTGATGGGAAGCCACGAGACAAACCTTGTAGGGCATTGGCTGAGTCACTGAAAATAATAAAAGAAGCTTGCTAGGGGATGTGACAGGAAGCCACGAGACAAACGTTGTAGGACACTGGCCGAGTCACTGAAAATGGTAAAAGAAGCTGGAGGAAAACTAAAAATCATTTCAACCACAACTAATATGGCAGTAAGTTCAGCAGTAAAAACGGATGCAGAAGGAGGGAGACTCCCATTACGGCCAAAATCACGAAAAATTACACCAAAGCCTGTCCCCACTCGGGATTTAGAACCATCCGTATATACAGGAATTGAGTCACTATGAATAGAAGTATGTTCTAAAAAGTAAGACAGAGCTGCCTGTGAGGAAAGAGAGGCCTTCCTCTCGAGGGAGTAATCACACGGTTGTATCTCTGAGAGAAGCCAGAGAGCCACTCGGGAGACACGCATAGGGCAAATACGGGAGGACTGGACACCCGACTCCCCCATGGCAGCCCTCCCTCTGTACCCAAATGGGTGTGGATAGCAAGGGTGGGTGTCATAAAAAGGGAGAAAAGCGACCTCAGAGACAGCCTTACAACTCAATGAGGTTGGAAGACGGTGAAGGCATTGCACCATCAAGGACTGTCGGCGGAGATCCAGTGGCGGTTCATTCACATCAACCAACAGACTTTCTATAGGGGAAGACCGGAAAGCCCCAGTTGACAAACGAATCCCAGCATGATGGACAGAATTTAGTGGTCTCAGCCTTGCCTCAGTGGCAGAAGAGTACACCACACACCCATAGCCCAATTTGCTCCTTACTAAGGCACGGTAAAGGCAGAATAGGGTGGTTCTGTCAGTGCCCCAAGACAAGTGAGATACAGTCCGTAGTAGAGACAGGGCATGGAGGCACGATAGTCGTAAGGAACGGATACGTGGTACCCACGTTAGTCTCCTGTCAAACACAAGACCAAGAAACTTTGTCTCGTCCACACATTGCACCCTGTGGCAATATACTGGAGGTCTGGGTCCGGGTGTAATCCTCTCAACTGGCACAAATGCAAGGCCACCATCTTCGTTGGGGAGAAACGGAAGCCGTGCATGGTGGCCCACCGAGAGACCCTGTCCAGAGCGAGCTGCATGCGACGTTCAGCTACGGACATTCAGGAAGCAGCATACCATAGAGCCCGATCATCAACATAAAGTGAGGCTGACACCCCTTCTGGAATGAAGGACACAATACAGTGGGGCCCCTTGGATAGCGACCTTATTAGTCCGCCAAAATGGCTGCTATCCAAGAAATCGCTACCCGAGGGGCAAACTTCTTACCTAAAAAAATTAATACAGTCCTGGACTCCTTCAGCTATACCCCTAATTTCCTCCATTACCCATCAGTATCACGTCATATTTCTTAAGCACAGTAAAACCTCGATATAACGGACTTCAATAGACCAGAATTCGCTTTTATCGGACTCGAGGAGCTACCGGACTATCTATCTATATATCGGAAAAAGTCCGACAAACCAGAAAGCAGTCCGGACTGCATGACCACTTCAGCTATGTTCACCACAATAAGACAAGTAAAGAAGACATGTTTTTCAGTGCACAGTACAATATTATTATGCCATTTGATTAATGTAGTGAAGGCATAACACAGTACAATACTGCAATGGTGGTGAAAACCACTGATGCAATCCGGACTAATGTCTGATATGTCAGAAAAAGTCTGGACTAGCAGGGGTAAGTACGGATGTCACTTTTATCGGAATTTCGCATTTTTCGGACTGGCTTGGACCCCAATTAGTCCATTATAGTGAGGTCTTACTGTACTGTAATAAGATAAACGTATACTACATATTCAAAAAATTATCTTTCTCTTTTCCTCCATGCAGTATTGTTTTTTTTGCTTGCCACGCATGTATTGTCTGGCCTTTTCGGTCACTTTTACATTACCAGCACTTCCTGTTTTTCCCTGGGCCACCACCACCACTTGGGCCAGCCCCCAAAGTTGAAGTCATGATATTAGAACACTCAGTAGCCAAACAATAAATGGAAGGTCACAAAAAACTTTAACAATGGCGAAACTGTGACAAGTTAAATGAATGCGCGGCGCATGGATAAAGAATCTTCTTCTTCTTGGGGTAACTGTGGGAAGGTTCACCTTCCACCCGGTCAGTATCGCCTAGATACTGGCATTCCCCCAAGAGAAAAGTAAAGGTAAAGGAAAAATTTAAAACTGTAAAATTTGGTAGGAGAGAGATAGTTGGAGATTAGTTATAGGAAAAGCTTAAGATACGTACTTTCACTCCACGTGGGTCAATGAACTGAATGACGATAGACTCGCACTCACTATCAGTATTACCAGCTCGCTACGTGTTAAATGCCTAGCGGATTTATGCTAACTGTGCAGCATTAATCGCTATGAGATAGTTTGATCCCTGTCACTATCCATGGATTCGCTGCTCAAAAAAACGCTATCTGAGGGGCTCCACTGTACTGACCAAAGCTAGAGAAAAAAAGGGTCACACTGAGGACACTTCTTTGAGGCACCCCTTCCTCCTGAGGATATGAGGGAGACAGGATGACACCAACCCTAACCCCGAATGAGTGCTCACGCAGAAAATTGACTATAAATAGGGGCAGCCTGCCAAGTAAACCTAAGGAATGGAGTTGTTGGAAAATATCAAACTGCCATGTAGTATCGTATGCCTTTTCAAGGTCAAAGAAAACGCACACCAGATGCTGCTGCCTAGCAAAAGCATCACAAGCTGCAGCCTCAAGACGGACCAGTGCATCTGTCGTTGAACGACATTTTCGAAAACCAGACTGACATGGAGAAAGACAGTCACTACTTTCTAGGAAATACATTAGGTGCATGTTGACCATTTTTCCAAATAATTTGCACAAGCAGGATGTTAAGGCTATTGGCCGCTACTCCAGGGGACTGTGACCTGCCTTCCCCGGCTTCTGGAATGGCAGAACAACAGCCTCACGCCAAGAGGAGGGAACAGAAGATTCCTTCCAGATTCTATTAAAGAGGCTGAGGAGAAAAGACAGTGCATCATCACTCAGGTGCTGAAGCATCGCATAGGGAATATCATCTGGCCCTGGGGAGGTGTCATGACACAGGGAAAGGGCAGATTGGGTCACGATGACAGAAAGGGAGGTTGTAGGACTCCACATTCCCTGAACGAAAGTCCAGCACCCTTGCCTCCTCTATCTCATGTTGTCTGGCAAAAATTGGTGAGCTAGTATCTCACTGACTGACTGCCGCAAAGGCAGACGCAGAAATATCAGCCACAGCTGCAGGGTCACCAACAGGCTCACCATTAGACATCAGCACGGGAGACCTGCCTTGTGTGAATTTTCCCAAAATCTTTCGCACCCTCTTCCACACCTGAGACACTGGCGTCTTTGAGTTTACAGATGACACATATGCCATCCAAGAGTTCCGCCTAGCTTGTTTCAGTACCCGACAAGCATTAGCCCGCGTCCTTCTGAACTCAACAAGATTATGCTCTGTCCTGCATCTATGATAACAGGGGAAAGCTACCTTTTTAGCAAGTACATTAACACTGCAATCCTCATTCCACCAAGGGACAGGTCGGTAGCAATACGTGCGTGAGGTCTTAGGAATAACATGAAGGGCAGCAGAGTGCAGAACAGAGGTAAAGAACGAAACTGCCTCGTCAATATGAGCAAAGTCTTCAACAAAGACATTAACAGAACAGACACCCAAGAGCAGCAATCCATCAAGTGAGTAAATGGTAAGTGTTAGTGTATATTGTTGTTAGTGTATATTGTTGTTAGTGTGTGTGCACACGCACACCTGCTAATGGTATGTAGGAGGACTGTTGGGCCATGATAGCAGGCTGTGAAGCCTGTGCCCAGAGTCGGACACATAAATAAAAAATAAAAAAATAAAAATAAAAGTCACCAGTGATGACATAATCGGAAGGTTCCTGTGGTATGCAACCGGGAACCTTGGCAGTTCACATTGTGAGGCCGGTGAGTGTGGTTTGCCTAGCTTCCTACATTGGGGGCTTTTGATTCTGAACTGCCGATGAGGAATATTTGACTCAAACAATTTATCACTTGATGTTCGAACTCATGTGTACCAGCCCAAAGGAAGTCATCGACGTAGATGCATACAATGCCTTCGACTTTGCCACCACTGCTCCAAGAGAACACGCACATACCAATGCCTAGCAGCATCACAAAGGCCGTAAACAGTTTTCTTTAGTCTTCATAACTTACCATTTGCATATTCAGGCGGAGGACGTAAATGAACAACTCTCTCAATGTCGTTACCTTGCAAGTAGGCAGCTTTCACGTCCATAGTGTGGCAATCCCACTGGTTGGTGGAGGCCAAAGAAAGTGCCAAACGCACTGCTTCCTTTGAACAAGTAGGCGAGTCTCTTCGGAGATCCACTATGTCTTCCTCAAATCCTCTGGCGACTAAGCGGGCCTTAACAATAGGCTTTCCATTTTTCAGTTTTTCTGTCACAACCCATCGAACCATTATGGCACCTTGCCCAACATCATCTACTTCCTCATATTATTCTGTCAATTTGTAATTTCATTTTCCTTAGCGCATAATACGGCCTCAGAGTTGAAAAGAACAAGCCATTCTGCGTCATCATCAACCACTTCCCATTCGCTAAGATCCTTCTCCAAATCTATCCAATCAATGCTGCCGTCAGAGTCCCACTTCAAATTATAGCAGTGTTTGTACTTTTCAGTGGCTTTACCTGCCCGACTCATAATCCTTCCAGACACCAACTCTCCACTTTCTGAATGTATTCCCTTTATGCGTTGACCAACAGAAACTTTGGGAAGCTGATTAATCGGAACAGAAACTGTGGGAGGCTCATCAATTGGAACCACACCATCTTCCGCTTCGTCATCTGGTGGACAGTCATTCAACACTTGCAGAAGATCGTCATTAGGCTTCTTCTGGACAACATTGTTCTTCTCATCACTGCTGACACCACTTTCAACTGTAGTATCTTGCTCTGGCGCACGCGCTAGAGGACATACGTACACTCGCACATATACACTGCCGTGTCTCACCAGAATTTGTTTCCCATCTCTGCCTATTACAATTCCGGGACCGTGCCACTCATGACTGTCATTTCTTTTGTAGAAGACTTCATCTCCATTTCGGATGTCGTTTAGGTAACTCGAATGTACGTTGTGCCGCATAGCCCTAGCCAAGCGTTCATCTGATTCAGTCTTTATAAACTCTTGTCTAGCTAAATGAAGCGCGTTCAAGTTGTCTCTCACAATTTTCGATGGTGATGAAGGTTCCAAGGCTGGAGGATCATTTGCGTACACATTAGGCAGACCAGGGTTTTGACCAAAAACAAGTTGGTTAGGAGAAAAGCCTAAGTAGCTGGTGAGAGCATTTCTTGCCGATACTGCCCATGCCAAGGCCACATCCAATTCACACTGGTTATCAGCCATTATCTTCCTAACAATGTCATCATTGACTGCATTTTGACGCTCACAGACTCCGTTGCTCCAAGGACTCTCTGCAGACGTTGTCATGATCTGGTTATTGGAGGCCTCTCCCAATGCTCGCATATCCGCATTGTTGAATTCACAGCCA
>JAGKTI010028491.1:2888-12931 GCA_018397915.1 Birgus latro | reverse complement strand
GGGGGGGGCGGGATTGGACAAAAGTTATGTTTCTAGGAAGGAAGAATAAAATGAATCATATCAGTCACATAATATTATTAAAATAAATTAATATATATACATGACAAAGATCAGTACTTACTTCAACCACTAGAACCTCAGTCTGGTTGTAAGTGATCAATATATCTAACCCTTCAGTTCCGAATTTGAGTTTCTGAATATTGGCAGAAAGGTATACGGCATATGAGAAGAAAAAACTTCAATTATTATAAATGGAAGAATGGAATGAACGTAACAGCATTGTGTGAGTTCTCCCCAGCAAACGACGGTGTACCTTTAGTAACGCGTCAGCTCAACAGGTGGCGTTAGAGTCGAGATCAAGCGTGCATTTCTAGCTTAAATTAAAATAAATTGTAGCCCTTTCTAAATCACATGTTAATAAGGCTGATCAAAAGTAAAGGCCTTTACATTTTCAGGAGAGGGATTTGGTGACCTTCACCTGCCATCCCTCTGATATGAATTTTTAACACTAATTTTTGGATGCGTCGAGAGAAAGGGTCCGTGAGTGGTGCTTCGGATCTGTATTCAAAGATGGCTGTTCAGAGCCGGACACATTACTGTCTTGTTACATCTCCCATCTAGTTTGTTTAAACAGTGTCGTGAGCGTTATCCAACTGGTACAAAATAATGGAAAACACAGGGTAAATAGTAATGACTCTAATACGGACCCTTGCCCCATGAACTCGCCAAATTGTTGCTCAGGATAGCTAAAGGTCACTGTTTTGTGATTCAGTAGGCTGGTTTGGGAAGCCTACAAGGCAGGTCCCCGTAAGCCAGCCGCCAGAAAAACGCCGTCCGTCGCAGGGAGAGTATCTTCGCCTTCTTGTAAGGCGATTTCTTAGTTTTTTTTTTTCTTGTTAAGTGTTAAGGTCTTACGGTGAGGTATCTTTCTTATTACTAGTTTGTTGTGAATTTTCTCCCTCTCTGCCAAAGTTAAATGTCGAGCGAGGTTGGAGAATGGCAACCTATTTAGCTGTGAAACACTGAAGTAGTTAGTTCAGTATTTTAGATTTGGATTCTAAACACAAAGTGAGAAGGGTGTTGATAAAGAATTAAGTTAACGGTGGAGGTGATTGAGTTTATACGGCTGCAGTACTTTAAGTACTTCCATTATGCTGGTACTGTACTTAAATAGAATACAAAGATGGACCAGTGAAATTGACACACTACTACTCTACGTCTAAATTGAGCAGTGGACATAAGGAGAAAAGAGCGTTAGTCGTATTAAGAATGTTGCCTTCTACAGTGCATGGGTTAGCTAATTACGAACTGGCGAGTGGTAGTTGCTCATTGACTTACTGGGAACACTGACAAAGGAAAACTTGTATGCAGAAATAATGCAATAACCTTACAACTGCAAGGACACTAGATACAAGGAAGGAAAGACGGCACTGCTGTCACAAGATATAGCAGAAGTTACGGATTCGTAGATTTAAAATGAAGCGGGTACAACCTTTATAGACAGGTGATTCTTTGCTTAATGGAACAGAGCTACTCCCTCATACACTAAATCGTGTTTGAAAACTGAAGAGAATTTTCTGGGCTGCTTCATTGCTAGTCACTCCCTCGATCTAACTTTAAATATTAATTGAGGTCAGTGATTGTGATTTTCCCTGTTAGAACAAGCTGTGCTAATTTTAACTTGATGTACTTAAACATTACCCATAGGCTTTGAGAAATGAAAGAATCTCTTGGCGTGACTTTCTTTGCAGTATTTCATGCTTAAGTACTCTACTTTTTATCTAATGAACCAAGCTCTTCAGAATAATTGTTTTTCTTTGAAATAGCCTTTTTTGTTGGGGGGGAGAGGGAGGAATGAGGATGGACAGAAATCTAAGATGAGCTAGAATCTGTGAAGTCATGCATCTGTAGTGGTTAATCTTAAGTTTCTCTTCCCACTGTATGTTAGCGCTACTTGTCAATGCCTAGCTTGTATTTTTTGTTGACAGGAATCTAGAATAGAGAGGTAAGATTCAATTTTCACTTAACAATTTGTATTTCGCAGGTGAGGCGACGTTCACTGCTCTCTACACACTGCGCCCATACCAGCCGATAAGTATACTCCAACCTCCGATGTCCATTTTCATTTGCACTTTTAATTTTGCGTAACTTTCAATGCTTAGGCCCTTGTCTGCTTTAAGGGTTTGGTTTGTTGTTTTGCAGTAGTGTTGGTCAGGGTGCGGGTGTAGGGTAGGGCTTTATTAGAGGTTAAATACTAGGAAATTATTTAAGGGCCAGAAGGAAAAAAGTACGACAGGCTTGGAAATTTGGGTGTAGGATTTTATGATGAGATAGCTACTTTGGCTCTGCTAGGAAATATACTTTAGCTGTAGAAATGTTTGGTGGGAGACACGGTTAGAGCTTGAATTATTTTTCCCAAGTTTCAGGCTATACAAAACCCATCTTGAGTGTATGTGATACAGCAGATATTATACCAATGGAAATTCCCTTTCTCGTGTCGCACCGTGATTGGCTAGTGCTAGGAAAATTACGTAGTCCTGCCCCATCCCTAATTGCGCCATTAACGTGCTGTATACCTACATAGGCTGGAAAAACCCTCAATGTTTACATTTTGTACATAAACTTGAGCTGCTTCCAACAGGTTTATTTAGACTTCTCAATGACTAGCTTCTTCCTGAACAAATAATTGTACTGATCTTTTGCAACATAGGGAATTCGATAACGTTACGTCCTACATCTGCTTTGTTCTAGCTTTGCATCCATTCCCCGTAGTTTCCCCTGTGTACATTTTCGGGCAACCACTGTAAGCTGCTTTTTTTTACTCATTTTCACTTTCACTTTTGACTATTTCTTTTACATTTTAAGGATGCTTCGATCCAAAGGCCTGCTTTCATTAAGCAAATAACCGAAGCTTTAAGTAGGGGAGAGAGAATTACTGTAGGTTGATTAAAAATTGAGATTTTTTTTTATACAAACTGCCTTCCGTTTAAGATTTTACTTGCTTACCGGATGGCATAGTCTCATGAAGGCTTCTTTTATGTATTTAATATCTTCTTCTATGAACTCGTTACGCCCTTAGAAAAATTTGTGTAACAACTCCAGACCTGGTCCTTTCGGTGTGCTGAGACAGTGCATAGTAATCTTTAATTGGATTTACAATACACAGTATTTAGCTCCGTCGTCTGTTCTCCATGTATTACCTAATTTTTTTTTTCTCTCCCTCTCCTATGCAGAAGTGAAAATATTGGTGTCCTAAGGCACTGTTACTGACAATGTCCATATCTGTAAAAAGTTACACCCTTGCCAATGTTTGTTCTGCAGTAATCGGTCTCATGTATTAGCAAGCCATCACGGGCATAAAGTACAGCTTATGGCTAGACAATTGTTGCCTATATTCCTCTCCACTGAAAGTAAATGTTCCGACTTTGGTATTAGTTCGTTGTAGTCAGACCATCGTATTGGCAGCTCATCTTCGATGACGTCCACTGTTCGTCCTACTGCCGGCAAGGAAGAACAGAGGACGCCAAAGATGAAGAGCTGCCATTACGTAGATCTGACTAAATCGAAGTAATCATTTTAATTCTGAATTTACATTCAGTGGATATTAACGTAGCAAACACTTGTCTAGCCATGGGCTCGCCTCATTCTGTTGTCATGGCTTGACAATACATGGAAACATTGCAGGCTGACTACTACAGGAGAATCAAAGGCAGGGGTGCAACTTGGTGCAGATACGTGGACGATGTGTTAAAGTGCCAAAGGACACCATTACTCTAAATAACACGATTATTAGCGTGAATGATGACTTCACAGTAGAAGTGAAAGAAACACTCCCATTCTTAAATCCTGTAACCGTGAGAACAGACGAGGGAGCTATACTGCGTACCATAAACCATCCAGGATGACTATCCAATATATCTAGCACACAACTAAAGGTGCAAGTTTGGAGTTAAAGGATTTTTGCGCCGGGCGTATATCAGCAGTAATGAGTTCATGAAGGATATTAAATACATAATAGCTATTATGGTATGCCATCCTGTAGTCTTGTTAAAACCTAAAAAAATATATATATATTGCCAATGACCAAATTGTCAATTCTAGGTATCTATGCCCCAATCTGAGCTTCGGTTATAAATAAGATCTTAGAGAAAGCATGCCTTTGAATCGTACCATACTCAGGACGTAAAACACAAGGCAAAATAAAAGTAAAAGGAAGTAAAAAATGGGTGTAATATACAGCTTATCGTGAGTGGATGGTCTAGAACGTACTCGGATAGTTCCGCCTTATACACATCCCTGCCACTTCGAACCTTGCAGCGTGAGGCTACCACAGTGAAGCAGCAGCCAGACACTCTGAACTGGCTGATAACACTGTGGGAGCGGTAAGGTTATGGGAGGAGGAAGGGTGGGGAAAGAGGGTGGTTGGAGGAGCTGAGGGTACCCGTTCCCGCTTCCAGCCCAACTCCTCGCACGTTTGCCAGATAAATGCTGTCTACTGCTTCGCTACCGCTTGACTCTCAATTCGAAGTAGTGAGCGAGTGTATAACGCGGAAGTTTCCTCGAGTTTACATAGGGGAAGCAGGACCAGGAATGGACAAAAGGATAGAACATAAAGTAGGTGTGCGGCATCGAAAGTATCTAATTTTCTTGTGATGCACTTAGATCAGCACAATCGTTTGTCCAAGTGAGAAGCTGGAATCGGTGAGAAAGGTCTGAATAAATGAGATAATGGAAGCAACCCGGGCTGAAAAATCCCTCCCTATGGGTAGTTACATCTGATACATTATATAGGAGCATTAATGGCGCAAATCAGAGGTGGGGTAGGACGACAAAATTTTCCCAGAGGTTACCAACCGGACTGCTGCACGGGGAAGGGTGGGGAGGAGGGTGGTAATTTCTGGGGGTATAAGGGTCTCTGCAGCATCACTCAAGACTCTGAAGATGGATTCTGTGTAGCCTGAAACGTTATAGAAAACAAGGAATTAAAGATCTAACCTGTATTTCTACTCCCACCCAACATGCGGTAGGATGGATACTTAGTCTGTGACAGGGAACAAAGCAATTAATAGAAAATTCAGCTAGGGGACTGGATAAGTAAAATAGGGTTGAAACTTTTGATACGAAGCTAAAGTTAAAATGAAGCTAAAGCTAGGAGGTATTAGTAAGGGTGGTGTAGGGAGAAAACCATAGGTAGGAAACTACAGTATTTAGCTATAGGGAGGCAACTAGGGAGATTAGTAGATGGTAGAAAAATGGAGGGAACGCTTAGCACTAGATGGTAGAAAAGTATACTTTAGTATACTTTGATACAAGGCTCGAAAATTATCCCTGACGATATGTGTAAGTATACAGGTAAGATACAGGTGAAGTTAATTAGCTCCCAAGCAGTCAAGGGTGTTAGAGCTTAGAGAAAGTTATAAGATTAAATAAGGGAGTCAGCCAATATCGTGACTGCAGGAAATTCAGTGCTATGTCGTTGGAAAGTTAAGGAGAAAATTAAATTCGAAGTTATGAATGCAAAGGTTTTGGTAAATATAGGTGAAGGGAAATGCTGTACATACAGTTAAGTACTGAAGCACAAGTTGTGCGATAATAGTCAGCAGTGGTTAACAGGTAACTCTTTATTCTTCCATAGGTAACTAGCAATACTTCGGTGAGCAACTCTAGCAATATTTCTAACATTATCTGGAATGTTCATTTCAAGACTGAATGGAAAATACAAAGACTGGGCGGGTGAATCTGGCCAATTTAACTGCCCTGAAATCTTTGTATAGATTTTAAATCTGGTCAGTGAACATCTGGAGACAGGAAGATTTTTGCCTACTAGCGAGGTATTAATATTTGACTAGGTGTATTAAGTCTGGCGTTGATGTATTAAGATTCTTCCCTTATCAGTGAGGTATGATATTGCCACCTAGAATAAAAGACCTGTTTCCTTATTTTGCCAGTGCTGCCGTTCATGTACACATACTTCCTTAATGATTTTGTCTCAGGTAAGAACACTGAGGTGGAGACAGGATGTGGAGCGGTATGTGAACGTGGGTGGTGGGTGTTGGGAGGAGAGCCTACTGCTTCTTGAAAGGTGAATTTTGTTCGTGGCGACTCTCTGGGGATGAAGTCTGGCTACAAGGAAACTCTATGCTGTGACAGGAGTACAAACAGCTCAATTTACTGCTGCCATAACACTGCTGACCCAGACAAGGTAATTCTTAAGAAATCATTAATCAAACTATATAATTGAACCATACAGTGAATGGTTTAGTCTTTTTAGCCTCGGCAGACCTAAGCTGCTAAATACATACTTCGCATTTTCTTTAGGCTAAGGTTGATATTTGAGATGCAAATCGGGTCTACATCTTGACTTATTCACCTCATAACTTCCGCTCTCCTTGGCGAGACATGAAAGTCAGCTTGTTTAAGATATATGTATATTATCAAGACTTGTCAGCTTGGAGAGACGTTGGGTGATGGGGTTAATAGATTTTTTTTTAACTAGGTTATTTAATTTTTCTCTGAACTTAAAAATACTCTAATGGCTGAGAAAATGTAGAATATAATAGAACTGGCGATTAATGGTAGGGTTAGGTAAATTTAGCCTTAGCCCTTTGTCATGATTTAATTTAATTCTCGCTATTTAGTCATTACCGAAGCGAGGAAAAATCATAGTAAGGTTGCCTGCAATTTTATCAATTACAGAATGACACTGCTGGAAATCGAGAACGGAGGATGGGCTGTTGGCTGACTGAAGATTTGGCTACCTATCTACATTCTTCCCACCTGTTGGCGGAGAAGACCCACATGACTGCCTTGTACTCATCGGTTTCTTATGCACATCTGCCTGTTTATGCCTTCTACTCGACTGTTTCCTGTGCACAAGACTCCAGCTGCCCGTATATAGTCTGTTCGACTGTTTCTTGTGCATCAGGAGCCCCAGCTGCTTGTATATGCCTTCTACTGGACTGTTCCTTGTGCATCATAGAGCCCAGGTACCTGTGCTGTGTGTAGAAGACCCTCCTGTACTGCACGCGAATCTACTACAACAAATGCTGTATGTAAAGATAGTCTGAAATCTCTACAGTATTGTTAACTTTCGATTTCCTGTGAAAACTAGAAACTCGAAACTCTAAGATTTAGTGAAAAAAAAAAGTATCTAATGACTAGAAAAAATCTAGCCATTTACCTCTATTCGACGTCCCTCTTCAAGAACAGTTTGGTTCGTGGTGACCGTGGTTTGTCTGCCTATCATTTCATGGAGAGTTTCTCTGTAATACTTTAACTGTCTTGTGCTGTAATTTTAATATCGATAGGTTTTGCATCAGCATACTAGAAAATTCGTAATGGAATTTTTGGTGTTAAGACTGTTAAATCTCAATTCGGGTAAATATCCATCACTTTCAACCCGGAATCTTAACATTTGTTCTTGTTGCCACCAGGCGAATTTTCAGATAGGATTTAGCTGCAGGAGTTAAATGTACTATAACACTCGGTAAATAGTTGCCCATTGTTAACATGCGGTCTTGGTTAATAAATAAGTTTTATCTTTGTCAGTAATTACTGTAAGAAAATAATTGCTGTAAAATGGCACTGTCTTGCTTCATCTTGATAGCCCAGTAGAATGACAAGAAAATCTACCGTTAAACGAAGAACTAATAACTAACCTATTTAACCTAACACAAACTAACCTATTACTAAGCGTGGAGACACTGGGCTGTCACGTGTCAACTCTCTTTAAGCAAGACAGTGAACAGTACTTTTCGCTGCTTTCCATTGATTCTGGTTTATAGAAAGTTGATTGAAGAGGTGGATAATATTGCGCACTACTATGGGCAACTTCTAGAACATCCGGCTTTCATTTACTCTTAGTTAATCGTCTGGCAACAGCAATGATTAAATGTAACTTGTGCTGAAAGGATTCTCTGATCAACTTTGACTAAAATTGTCATCTCACTCTTGAATGAGATCTTCAGCAATAGATGAACATGAATGGGATTATAGTAAGTGTTGTGTGACTGTAGAGCCGTAGTGTTAAATTTTACTAACCCTGAGCTACTTGAAATAAATGAAAAGGATGAAAATCTGGACAAAGTTGAAATAATATAAATCGGCCCGTCACCCACCCATATAGTCTTTATACATTTTAACCACTACTTGAACATCCTGTGTGAAAAATTAAATTCGTGTTTTATAAAATGTTTGATTTAATATGGAAATATAGATACAACTATGACCTGTATTATTAATAAATACTCTAATTCCTTGCCTATTTATGTACATGATTAACCTTGGTCCTACACTATAAACTGGGCATTTATGTTGAAATCACGGATATTGTCACGAGGTCTCTGGCAACCAATCTCCAAAGTTTGGTTAAAATGGATGAAATTCTTTTAGGTACCGAAAGGACTATTCTCACGGCCGGAACTATTTTCACGGAGGCCGTAGAATAGTCAGATATTAATCAAATATGGTGGAATTGAAGACTTGCCCCATAACAAAACCTAGTCATTGACAACAATATCTTGATCAACTTCACATTACGTCTGACCTTAGAAGGATGTCTTTAAACAGACTATACTGTACCTGGCACGTTGGAAACTCTACTGACCTACCGGGCCACGTTTCACTTACTCTTACTGTCTGTGATTAATGACTCTTTCTCCGAGCGTTCTGGAGCCCTTCACTACTACAGAATTCTATACCCTCGCTACTGTCCCGTGGAAAACCCTGCGGACTTTGGTTTCAGTTACTCGCTACCGGCAATGATTAACATGGCTGAGCACATGTTTTTATCTTCCCGCATGTTCACTATTGAAAAAAAAACTCAAATTCAACTGGAGATATTCTACGGACATCACAACCCACGTTTCACTTAGGCCCCGTCCATACGAGCGGGCAGTGCCCGATGGGCAAACCTTATCAAACCACGTTCCAATTCACACGTTTAGAGGGTGGGTGGCGGGCACGAGCATAGAGGACGTCATAAGCAGGGGAACCACGGGCAATCCAACGAAATGCCCGTGCCCGTTGTTGAGGCACTGCCTGCTGGGCTGATTATGGTACACAGCTACACTTTTAGCTTTAACTGTCCTGCGACAATTCTTACTCCCCGTGTTGTCGTACAACACTCATTTCTGGCGAGCACCAAGACAGTAGGCACTGCCCGATGAGTGGACAACTACTACCTCAACACAGCTCGGTCTGCCGTGTGGACAACACAGGTGGGCCTGGTTGTAGCCAGTGGCCGCCGGGGACTGCTTGATCTGGAAACACTGCTAGAAATGCGATGGTATCCGCTCAGCGGGCTGTGCCCGTCGGACACTGCCCACTCGCGTGGACGGGGCCTTTGCTCTGGCCGCCCGATATTATAATAGTTAACCCGTCACTTCGATGATGTCTTTTAACCCTGATGCCTTTAAATGATTTGACTCGCTTCTTTTTCGTTTCTAGCATTATTATTATTATTATTTAATCTCTTGTTACAGATCAGCATTCAAGATAGAGGGATGGAATTTTTAGAAGTTAAAGTGGACAGTCTCAAAATGTATCAGCTTGAGTGAGAGTAAATTGAATACTTAAGTTTAATTTATTTGGAAATGACTAAACTATATCGAGAAAAGTTGAGTAAATCGGACAGCAGAGTTATTGAGAAGTACTTTAAATATTAGAAATAAAAACATCGAGAAGGACGATTTATAAGACAATAAAGGAGGATTAGATAGTTCATTGGAGTGGGGAGTAATCAGGAGGCGCGTGGGGGTGAAGAGTGGGGGGATGGGATGAGAGGGGAGGGAGAGGGGGTGATTGGGGACTTCAGAGAGGAGGGGAGGGAAGGGTAGTAGAGGGGACATGGAAGGAGATGAAGGTGGGGAGGGAAAGGAAAGGGATATACAGGGGGAAGGGAGGGGAGGTGGGGCGAAGGGAAGACGATGAGTGCAAGAATGGGAGAGGAAGCGGAAGAAACTTGTAGGGAGGTAAGGGAAGTTGGATGAAGGGGAGGCGAGGGGGAATACTGTAGAAGAGGAGGGCAGGATTACTGGGAGTGG
>JAGKTI010028490.1:0-12932 GCA_018397915.1 Birgus latro | reverse complement strand
GGGAGACAAATACTAGTGTAACTCAGCTTCGGCCACTTCACCCAAGAGAAGGACAAACACGGCTTTATTATATTCTGGCCTGGGCGAGGGATCAGGGAATAATTAACGGGCCAACACACGGGCTGAGAGGCGCTCGTGAAGGACCGATTGAGCACCACCAGACGCAGCTTGGGGGTTGTGGTGGGGATTGTGGTGGTGGTGATAGTGTGGAAACGGGTGGTGTATTGTGGTGGTGGTAGTGTGGAAAGGGGTTGTGAATTGTGGTGGTGGTGTGGAAGGGGGTGGTGTATTGTGGTGCTTCTGTGTGGTGTTGATGTGGAGTGGTGTGGTAACGAGTTGATAATGGTGATGATTTTAGTAACTGTGTGTTGAGGAGTCTTGGTTGTGCTGGGTGGTTGTGGTGACTGTGTTGGAGATGGTGAGAAGTGGATGAGCTTGGTGGTGTGGTAGTTGAGATGGTGTGTCGTAGTGACTGTGTTGTGGTGATTGTGGTGTTTCTAGGTGGTGATTGTGTGGTGAAAGGTGACTGAGCGTGTGGTTGGGTGGTTGTGGAGCTAATTGTGGTGGTGGGATTGTGGTGGGATGTCCTGGTGCAAGCGTGTATTAAGTATGGACGATGGATATTTTTAAAGAAGCGTGACATGTAAAGGAGTTTGGCATGTAAGAAGATTGCTGGACCTCAGGAAGCAGGATGTTAGCTCACTGTTTAGAATCGAACACATAAGAAGAAACACATAGTTTTCTTTTTGTGTTCTGTAATAGCTCTTGCCCCTCATTTTCTGTGTTATGTTTGCCATTTCGATTAGTGTATCATTTAATCACCGAGAAAGTTATTAGTAAAAGTACTGTAGAACGAAGGGGACACACACACACACACACACACACACACACACACACACACATCTCCTAGCAACGCACATAGGACCAGATACAAGTAAATGCACAGATATAAAACGCACACACACCCATCCCCTCACAAACTCGCCTCCTTCCTCTCTCCCCCCGCTTAGGAATCAGCTGTGAAGAGTAACGCCCTCCACTCCGGCATTCATTAGCCTCCTTCCCTCTTGTTCGCCTCTGTTTACCCCGCCTCCCACCAGCTATTGACAGATTTCTTGCCCGTGTGGGAGAGAGAGAAAAGGCCATTAATAATTCCACCCAGCTCGGCAAACAACAAACAGCCCCAGCGTAGACAATCACAGAGGAAGGAAACACAGCACTTGGAGGGGTTAATGGAGGCGGTATCTATAACTCCTTCCTCTCGAAAAGTCTCTCCTCTGTGCTGTGTAAAACTGAACGTAGCAAGAGTAAATTAACGTTATCAGACGGAAGGATTTTGATATTTTTTTATGCTTTTTGTGCACTGTTCATATCCACATAACTTGTGTTGATACCATACGCGAAAATACGCTTAACTTACTGTCATGAACAAAAGTTTGCCAACAACCCCCTGCCAGCATTATTTTGTACGAACACATCTCTATGACTCCTGAACGTGAAGAGTTATTCTTCCTTCTTTTATTTTTTAGTTAACCCGGAGGCGTAGCTATTTTGATCTAATCGGTTTGTATGCATGTATCTAGAGTATATGCATTTGAATGTATGTATATATGTTAATAAAATCTCTTGCCAATACCTGATCCAGTTTAGATCAAAACTGGCATATACAGTACATTGTGAGTATATTTTTGTCCTGGTCACTTGGGATTGTATTTTCGTCAACGTAGAAGGCTCTCTAGCTTCACTTCCATACAGTATACGGGTATAATATGTTTTCCGTCTACCACCTTCATTTGCACTTGTATTTTATTTTTGCAATCTTTATTGATATCTCATCTCCAGTTATATTTCCTCTCGTATTGTTCTCTTCCCTCTTTACTCCTCTTCCCCCCTTCTTCTGATTGTTTCCTCTTATCGTTCCCCTTTTCCCTCCCTTCTTTTTTCTTCTCTTATCATTTTATTTTGTCTTTTCACCCCATTCCATCTTTCTCTTCTTTCTTCCCCCATTTCATTACCGTACATTTCCTCCCTCACTTCAGTATTTTCTTCTCTCTTTCTGTTTCCTTCTCCATCCTTCCTACATTTCTGCTCTTATCCAGTTCTGCTTTTATCCCTCCAAGCTTTTTCATTTCCCCAAATTCCGCTGTCTTTCTTCCTGTTTCTGTTTCACGACTACAGTATCTCTCTTACTTTACGCTTCTGACTTTCCCTGCTCTTCCTTATTTTTGTTCCCTTTCCTCATCCCGTCCTTTTCTTCCATCCCTGTGTCACTCCATTCTCCGTTCTCCTTCCCTCTTCCTTTCCCACCTTCATTCTTGTCCTTTCTTCCCGCGCTTCTGTTGTGTACCCTTGTCTTCTGTTTTTTTCCTCCCTCCTTCATCCTTGCTGCCTGTCTTACAATTTCCATCTCGTCTCCACTCTCTTTTTGTTTACTTTATTTGCACCTTCCCTGCCCCTCCTTACGACCTTTCTCCTTCCGTCACTGCTTTACATTTTACTCTCCCTTCTTCCTTGCTTCCACTCTCCCAGTCCTTTTCTCTCCTCT
Source organism: Birgus latro (assembly GCA_018397915.1). Taxonomy (NCBI): domain Eukaryota; kingdom Metazoa; phylum Arthropoda; class Malacostraca; order Decapoda; family Coenobitidae; genus Birgus; species Birgus latro. The sequence goes on along the minus strand of JAGKTI010028490.1, from coordinate 10,387 downwards.
TCCTTACTTCCTCTCTTCCCTCCTTTTCCCTTTCCTCTTCCCACCACTGAACCTGTCTCCTACCTTTCCGCCTTGACGTCTCTATTCCTCATCTCCTTTCTCCCAGTCCTTCTCTCGCTTCCTCTTTCTTACCCCTCCTCTCTTTATTTTTCTCTTTTTTCCCATATCCCCCATTCGCATCACTTTTTCTTTCCCCGTTTTCCTCCTTCCCTTCCCTTACCTTCCCTGTTCCTTACTTTACTGCCACCCCCCCCTCCCCTCTACTTCTTCACCTTCCTTTCGTTAAGCAGTCCTTCTTATTTTCCATTCCTCCCTCCTCTCTTCCTTTCTTTCTTCCCTCCCATCTGCTTCTTATTGTATCTCTCTTTCATCATCTTCCTTACCTCCCCCCTCCCAAAAGTGTTTTCTCTTCTCTCTCTGCTGCCTCCCTTCCCTTTTCCTCTGCTGCCTCCCTTCCCTTTTCCTTACCTTTTCTCCCCCAGTCCCTCTCCCTCCCCTCTTCTTATTATACAGTACTGTCCCACTCTTCTTCCTTTCCTCCCTCCCATCTCTACTCCTTGCCTTATCTCTTACTTTCTCTTTCTCTCCATCTTCCTCTGCCACTACTTCCTCCCGCTCCTTTCTTTCTTTCCCCCCTAATCTCTTCTTTACCGTGCTTCTCCCTCCCCATCTGTTTTCTCTTCCCTTCTCTCACCCCATTTTTTCTTCTCTTCCTCACCTTCCTCCAACCAACATCCTCCCTCCTTCATTCCCTTTCCCTCCCTTCCCTCTTTCTTTTTCTTCCCTTTCCTTATTCCCCTCATTTTCCTCTTTTTCCTTACCTTCCGCTCACCCAACATCCTTTCCCTTTCCTTCCCTTCCCTTCCCTCTTCCTTTCCCCCCTCCTTTCCTATTTGTTTCCTTTTTCTTTATTTTCCCTCTCCTTACCTCCCACTTTCCCCCTATCTTCCATACCTAACCCCCCGCCCAACACTATCCCTCCCTCCTTCTTTCCTTCTCCCAACACTACCCCTCCCTCCTTCTTTCCTTCTCCCAACACTACCCCTCCCTCTGTCCTTCCCTTTCCCAACACTTCCTTCTTCCTCCCCTCTCCCTACATTACCCCTCCCTCCTTCCTTCCCTCTCCCAACAGTACCCCTCCCTCCTTACTCCCCTCTCGCCAAAGCTGATCCTCTGAACATTCCCCACTACTATGGTTCTATAAACAGGCTGGCCACGGATTTATTTCTGATGGGGGCTAATACGGGCCGGAATCAATGGGACGAAGGTTTTAATATCGCATAATCTTCATGTCCGGGGCCCCGCAGATCTTCCCTCCCTCCGAAACCTTCACGCCGGCCCGACCCTCACCCTCGCGCTTCTCTCTGATCTAGGAGGAGGCTTCGTGGCTCCTCTTCCTGAGCGATTTATTTTGCCTTTTACATATTAACCCCTCCACTACGATGACATATTTTTGTATTTTACTCATGCTATCTCTAGACGATATCATTCATCTTAGGAGATATTGTTTAGCTTGGGAAGTTAGATATGGCTTTATTAATTAATCCCTTCCCTACTCGAGTTTTGTGTTAGGTTGAATAAATTGTCGGGAATCAGCAAGAAAAAACTAGAAAGATACGTCATCGGATTGCGGGGGTTGATATTGCCTTGTATGCTATTAATATCGTTTTAATGTCGGCGTAGTTTACATCAATAACAAGAGGATATTACGGTGTAGTGTACAGAATAAATCGCAGAAGCAGAGATGTTACGGAATCGCCAAAGTCGCCTAGAATTTGGATCTCTGCGTCATATTTTCGCTGGGTAAGGAGGCTCTGACACCTCTTCCTCACGTATTTGTTTCTGAATTTAGTGCGTTAATACTGTATTCTCTTGTACACTAATAATTCCTGCACCCGGATGACGTAATTTGTGTTTAAAAGCTGCCACCATACGATTGTTTCAGTATAGGAGAGCCCCATGTAGTGGTGAGGTTAATAAAGGTTGGACAGGTATTTCCTAAAACTGAGTATGCCTTGAGGTAGGAAAAATAAAATAGAAAATAAAAAGATAAAAATGACGTCATTTGACTACACAGCGTTTGAAATTAGTATTAAGTATATCGTTATTAGAAAGATAAACAATAAAAGACATACAAGAGTGCAGTATACTGAATAAGACAAAGTAAACAGCAAAGGAACACATACCAGAAAGCCTCTAAGCCAGCAAGGTGAAGGAGTTCTGCATTACGACTAGAGCAGCAACCACGGCAGGCAGGGAGGTCTGTTATTACTATTCCTGTCTGTGTATCAGGCTTACTGTACTCTATTTACTCTAACTTGGCCTAAATTGCCGCCTCTCCTTCCTGAATGCTGAGCTGCAAGAGTAGATTAACGCTACAGTATGATGCTAGTTACGACGAATAACGGCTGTGGAGACCGTGTAAATCCATAGCATTGTCTTTTCTGATACCGAGCTACGTGAAATATGCTGCAAAAGGACGAAAATCTGGACCAAATTAGAGTGAGAAGAATATATCGCCTTTTCATAACTATGCATTTTCCGTACTACACATCAGCTGTATCTTTGTTACTAATATCTTAAACCATGGTGCTAGAGAGGGCGCCTTCACACCGCGGCACAGTGCCCGGTTATACAAGCTCCTTCCCCATTCCACGGAAGGAGAGTTGTGGACTGCAAGATAAAGCCAGCTTCATCCCGCTGTCCATTGGGTTCACGATCAAATGAGGTTGGTGCTACAACAACAACTACAACTACAACCACAGCAATAACTACAACCACAACAACAGCTACAGCTACAGCCGCAACAACTACAACTACAGCTACAACCACAACAACAACTGCAACTACAACCACAACAACAACTACAACAACAACAACAACAACAACTACAACCACAATAACTACAACTACAACCACAACAGCTACAACTACAACCGCAACAACAATAACTGCAACAACAACTACACCACAAGATTATTTTCAACTTAGAGAAATCCTAGAAAATCACCTGGACTAACCCTTTCTTAGCTGTTAATGCACTTGGGAATTTTTTCTAGGCACTGAAAATACACATATGAGACCATTTTCTCTTCGGCATAGGAGTCTTCACAACACTCCCTTCCTTATCAGTTCATTTCTACATACAGACACGTTAATATTCTCGCTTATTTTATGTATCGTATATCCCTATTTTATCCCTCTGCCTGAATTTCTCTCGACTGAACAAAATCGTCTGGCGTTACGTTGTATTGGATGGGTGACGTACGAAGATTGGGGATGAGGGAAAAGGGTAGCGTGGAGGAGAGGGGTGTGTGGGAGAGTGGAGAGAGGCAGAAAAGAAAGTCAGAAAACGAAGGAAAGGGAAGAGAGAGGAGGTAAAGGATATGGGAGGGAAAGAAAGAGCAGGGAAGTTGAAAGAAAGGAGAGAAGAGGTAAGGTGAGGAGAGGGATAGGAGAAAGGGAAGAGGCTGAAAGAGAAGTCATGCAGAGGGGAGGAAAAGTAAGAGGGAAGTCGAGAGAGGAGGGAAAGAGGAAAGGAAGGAGGAGGAAATAAAAAAAAAATAAAAAAAGGGGAGGGAAGGAGAAAAGTTGGAAAAGAGACAGGATTGATTGGGGTAAGGTATGGAAGAGCAGATACGAGAGAGAGGGGGGAAGGTATGCAGGAGCAGCAAGGAGAAAAAGTAAAAAATAGAGGAGAGAATAAGAAAAGGAAAGAGAGAAGGAGGGAAAAGAGAAAAGAAAGGAGAAGAGGGAAGGGAGGAAGAAAACAAGGCGAGAGAGCAAGGTAATCGCGGTGCAGGGATACGAACGCAGGCAACCATTGGAGTTCACACCCCGGCCGGTCGTCTGGATTAAAAAGAATGGATTATAGAGTTGCCGCGCGCCGCTACACAACCCTGGCCTCATCCACCGCTACCACCCTTCCTGTTTTGCCAACCGTATTTACACCACTGGCGGCGTAACGGTAAAATAACATCGAAATGAACGAGAAACTATGAATAGATTGCCGTGTTGGGACACTGCACAACGTACGGGGGGAAAAATAATGCAACTTGAGCGTGGCGGAGTTGGCAGTGTGTGAGAATTAACAGAAGGAGGGGGCGCTGAGTGCTCTAGCGTGGAATAATGTTTTCCGAAAAGTGAAGCAGATTTACTGATACACCAAAGGGTATAGAGATTTTTGAGGGGGCTGGGACGGGCTCAAGGGGTGGGGGGAAGGGGAGGGTAGGAAGAGGAGAGAGACCCCGATCCCCGCGTCGCACAGAATATCAAAATATCTGCTCATTTTCATCCGCCGCTGCGAAGTGTTTGAGGCCTGAAAAATGCTACAGTGAGTAGCGCTGGTGGCGGGGAGTGATGGGCTGCCTGGCTAGTTTTTTATTCACATTTTTCTTCCTTTGTGTGTGTGTGTGTGTGTTTTTTTTTTTGAGCGTGGGATGCAGGCTTCTTCAATTACACTTCCTCTCCATGAGTAGGCACTATCTGTGTAGTTGGGTGTTGATGTGATGAGGCCGTATTCATGAAAAGCTCTTAGTCCGTTTCTGTATAATTCTCCCTAGCAGTTAATTATTATCATCATTATTAGAAAGAAAAATTGCCATATTTTTCACATTATTCACTCAGGTTTGGTTGTGTAATGTTTGGAGAGGAAATGAAAGTGTAAGCAAACGATCCTATACAAAATTTAACCTTGAGAAAATCTGTGAATGACCCCTGGATGTTGTGGTGATGCAGGTCTGCGTGGTGATGTATTTTTGTGGCTATGTAATGGTGTTAAGCTTGGATGTAATGGTGTTGTTGTTTTGAGTGGTGGTGTATCTTTGTGGCGGTGTTGTGTAAAGCTTGGGTGTTGTGATGTGGTTGTGAGTATTTTGTGGCGGCGTGTTGTGATGTAAAGCTGAGATGTTGTGGTGTGTACTGCGTGTGTATCTTTATGACGGTGTTGTGGTGTATAAAATATAGGTGTTGTGGTGTGTCCTACGTGTGTATAATTGTGACGGTGTTGTGGTTTATAAAGCATGGGTGTTGTGGTGTGTCTTGCGTGTGTATCTTTGTGGCAGTGTTGTGGTGTATAAAGCTTGGGTGTTGTGGTGTGGTTCTGAATGTGTATCTTTGTGGCGGAGTGGGGAGCGCTGGATTAAAAGAATCTCCCCCCTCGCAATCCTCTCTCAGCTGGAGGCAGGTCGAGGAAGAGGTCAATAAAACAGCTGTTACGGTGTGATCACTTTTATTACAAGCGCTGCATGGCCACTGCGCTCACCGGCCTACCCTCAGTGCGCTGCTTTCTCTTTGACATGGACGATTTCGTAGCCCTCCTTCCTTAACGGTTCATTTTGCGTAGTACCTCTCAACCATTTAATTCAATTACCTCCTTTTTATTTTTTTATTTATTCATTTGTTTACTCTTTGTATATTCCCTATTTTTTTTTTTCTAGTTAATGTTTGTTGCTACCAGATGACTTTTTCAGCTTAGAAGAGCTCCTAATTAGTTAAGGGATTAATAAAGGGAACCCGTCCAACTCGAGAAGTCCCTCCAATGCTGGATGAACCGTCTGGATATACAGTAAGAGCTTGAGGAGTCATCGGATGGTATAGGTAAATATCTAGGTGAATATCCTTTGCTATACGAATTCGGTCTTTATCGACATAGAGTGTATCAATACAGGAGAAAATTTAAGTGTAAAATGCAAAATAATTCGCTAAGAAAGAAGAGTTACGATAGCTCCAAGGCGAACGAGACCACACTCCACAACAGCCTATGTAGTGAGCTTCGTCCTCTTCCACATAGTCATAAGTTCTCCACATAAACCACAGCGTCCACTTCTGCGTCTCTTTTTCCCTCGGAGGCAGCAAGTCCACGAGAGTCATCTATGGACAGAAAATCTTACCAAGCCTCATCTCAGCTTGGGAGGGTTAGCTAGCAGAGGGCAGTGAGAAATAGAAGAGGTGGGATATTACGCGAACTTTTGTCCCTGATTGTACTGCTCATGACACATTCTACTGGACTTGACACAGGAGCATGGTCATCTATTTCCTACTACAAGAGCTGCTACTCCACCACCGCCCTCGACGTTGAGAGTGGTCATCTTTTCTTAAGCGATATCACAATTTAAAAATCTGTGGTATTACTAGCTTCTTGTTTAATATTCCGATCGAAATGGTACAGGCTCTTTTAATGCAAAGTACGTTTTAGGAACAATATTATTATCTTCAGCTGTATCTGGAGATCAATGGAAAGTCAAATAAAACCAAGTGACACTTTCGAGTCCATATTTTGAGGATCCATCAGGTCTTACTCAACATGTTATCTGGCAACATTACATATATACATAATATGCACATCATATACACACAGACTCTATGCACAGTATATACATGACACAATAATAAATATGATATAATCAAGTGACTAGACATAACTATTGAGTACAACTGGACACGCGACGCCAACAAGTACAACAGAACAACTTGAACCGCACACACGGGGGTCGTATTCACCTTGCCTTCGGAAATCGTGTAGCACCTCTTCGTCAAAAGTTTATTTTTCCTTTTACTTCTTAATATTTCCTTGTGTGTTATATCAGCTGAATATTTGTCAAGGATTTATAGATTTTATATTTAAGATGACGTACGGGTATGCAAGTTTCTTCTATCATAGTACAATCTTAAATGTCATGAGTCGATATTAAGCAGATATAAATAACAAGCACACAAGAAAATACTTAGGCATAATAGGCAAAAAAGCACGCTGGAGATGAGGTGCTACCAAGTCTCCCATGGCAACGATAACACGATCCTGGGTTATACATGTGATAACCACGACAGGACTGACTGGCGCCATCATCACCGAGGCAGAACACGACGCCACGGTCACTCTCACCTCCACCCGTACAATCATCATATTATTCAGGAACGTTTCCGCTGCCCTTGCTTTACTTACGATTCCGCTGTGGTGTTGTAGCGGACCATTAACCCCCTCACTACCATTATAGTTTTAATATACTATTATTGCATACAGCCGGACAGTTTTATTCAGTACAGTGAAGGGGAGTCGAGTTAACATCAGGTAACCCTCAGCCTTCGTTTTTCTTCACTGTCTTCCCAGCTTTACCTTGACAGTGAGGCAATATATGCTAGGTTTCGTTTTTAGAATAGTTTCCACCACACGCTCACTTGAGGCACCGGGAAGCCGTGTGTATAAAGAGTCATGCTTGAGCAAGGATAAAGAAGAATGAACACGAGGTGGGCATTCCGTGACCAGACGCAATAATAAGTCCATCTAGTGCGTCGTGTGGTCCGCCTCAGTGCTGTAATGTCGCAATGCCTCATGGTCCTGATTAACCCCGTGACTTGCTGCTGCCACCCAGACCATTGCCGTGTGACTGCCATGATGAGTGGTCTTGGAAGTGGCCAGCAATCGTTACTGTGGCGTCCAGGAGACCACATGGCCAACGCAAGAGTCAGGAGGTCATACAGTCAGGACAAAGGATGGAAGTGGGACGTGAGAGTATTGCAGAGGCAAGTCTGATTTATGAGCCCCCTGTCGAGCAGATGAACCTAACTTGGGACGGGGTAGAACTATTAGGATGACAGGCAAACTTAGGTATTATTAAAACTCAAACTGGCTGTCGAGGTTACACAGGCTGACTCTAATAGTTGTGTGTGGTAACTAACTTCGCTGTCGAAACCGGACAGTCAGCATAGGCGGAACTAGATGAGCTGTGGCACTGGGTCGATACAGAGTCGCGGGTCACCACAAGTCACCCAGAGCTAAATCCTCTTGTAATGTAAATGAGGAATCTTTGGCTTCAAGTTGAGGATGCCGGGGTGACCGTGGGTGCGACTAGTGACGTGAGTGTCAGGAGGTGGCGGCGGCGGTGGAGGCGAGGTGAGCCAGCAGCAGCCATCAGCCTAACAAGGACGGTATTTTATGAAGGTAGGGCGCGGCTGAGGCGGCCGGTAGTGCTGGTGGTGCGATCAGAAATGGATTCATAAAGTGGGCAGGTAGAGGCGGCGGCATGGTAGGCTGGGGATGAGAGAGGGAACTGAGGGCCATGCTGGTGGGAAGGGAGGTAGCGGTACCACCCACTAGCGACGGCAACACAGAAAACTGTCGAGACAGCGGGGTGCCCGAGGCGCTGGAGCTGACGCCGTCTTCTGCCACAGGTGAAACCGAGGGTGACGACGACGTATAGGATGTGTTTTCGTGAAGCTTACGCATGTGCTTCTTGAGGTCGAAGTTTCGGCAGAATCCCTTGCCACAAATGGAGCACTGGAAGGGCTTCTTGTCGTTGTGGGTGTGCATATGGAATGTGAGGTTGTAGATCTGGTGGAAGGCCTTGTTACATACATGACATTTATACGCTTTCTCGCCCGAGTGCGTTAGTTTGTGGTTCTTGTAGTTTCCCTTCTGGTGGAACCCCTTGCCACAGAACTCGCACACGAAAGGCTTGTAGCCCTGGTGGATCCGCACGTGGGTGTTCAACGTCGAGGACCTGCAGAGCCAAGACTCATATTACACTCTTTAATACCCACACACTGCTACATCCTCATACAGGTAAGTCTTGTGCTGACATTGATTTACAAGCAGCAGTGAGTGTTCATGCATAGAATGGGCCTCAGGAATGGGAGTAAATATGAATTCCATAAATCAGTGAATACTTTTTTTTTTGTACTTTGAGAATTAAGTAAATGTGGTACATAGTTTCTGTACGTTACCGACCGTAAAGCAGCGTGAAGAACAACGTACCTGTTAAAGCACTTGCCGCAGGTTTGGCACTTGTGTGGTTTCTCTGAGGTATGGATGATTTTGTGCCGACATAGTGTAGACGCCTGCCGGAACCCCTTCCCACACACCTGCGAAACACAGAAACACAGACGTGTCACACTTCCCTCACGATCCTCAAACAAGCGTGAAGCAGCCAGTATCACAAACCATCATTAATCCAATCATATTTCTACTGTACTTCCATCACCCAGTCGGTGTTGCTAACTCACGAACGTAGGGATCCGGGACTAGGCTACTCATTCTCTCATCGAAGGGACCAGTCACTCACCACTGTCGATGTACTGTATATCTACTACATTATTTAAAGGCAATTCAAGATCTTAAGACATAACACAGTTGTCATTTTTTATTAGTTCATTGTTTTAGCTCATTTGCTGTGGCTTGTGGAAAACTGTATTTTTGTTCTGATTTTCCCAGCTAGTTTATACAGTTCAGGAAAACTCGGTGCAGTTCACAAGCTAAAGACCATGTAGCATAACCTTCAGGCTGACACTTACGAAATATGCTCTTTATTTTGGCTAACATTGGATCATTGGATGGTTTAATTATGGAGTAAGATGTGAAGAAGTGTGATGTGAAGAAGCAGTGTGGAAGGATGAGATGTGTAGGGATGAAGTGTGAAGGAATGAGATGTGATGGACTGAGGTACCATGGAATGACATGTGGAAAAGTAAGACGTGAATGAGTAAGGTCTAAAGGATTGAGATGTGACAGTGAGATATGGGGAAGTGAAATGCGAGAGTAAGTTTAAGATACGAAGAAGTGAAATGCGAGAGTAAGTTTAAGATACGAAGAAGTGAAATGTGAGTAATGTGAAGTGTGGAGAAGTGAAATGTGAGGCTAATGTGAGAACTGCATCCTACCTTGCAAACAAAAGGCCTGGCACCAGTATGGACGGGCATGTGCCGCGTGAGATTGTAGTGAGCGTTGAACACTTTGCCACACTCCAGACAGGTAAACGTCTTCTGTGCCTTCCCTACCCCGCCGCCGCCACCACCGACATTACCGCCGCCAGTGCCCCCACCCACACCGATCTTCTTCACTACCCCCGTCGCCACCCCGCCCCCGCCGGTGTGAGAGTCGGTGGAGGAGTGGTTGGGACCAGAGGGTAGCGGGTGAGGCTGGGGAGGGGCCGAAGGAGGCAGGACACCGGGCAAGGATGAGGCGGTGGTCTTCACTGTCGGTGGTTGTAGAAGGTGGATACTCACTGTCTTTGCAACGTCTGTAAATAAAAAAGGAACACGGTAATAAGGCCTAGGAGAAGGAATTAAATATATCTGAATATTATCTGCAACGCCCATTCCCCGCTCCCACGACATACATAAAAAATAATAATCTTTTAAGTATTGCAGAATAACCTGTACGTCGGCCTCTGAACATGGGCTTCTAGAAGAAAAAGGTTAACGTCTGTAAGATTAAGGTCACGGATTTTGGAAGGATATAATTATGGTTGTTGTAGGCCTAAGTGGTCTGTTTCTTGCAGTCCACTGTAGCCACATCCAGACGAGCCTAGGGCCAAAACAGCAGCGACATCAGCAATAGCAATAATAGGCTAATAATAGCAACAACAGCAACAACAACAACAGACGTATAGGT
>JAGKTI010028489.1:0-12932 GCA_018397915.1 Birgus latro | reverse complement strand
CATTTTTCCTCATCCTTCTGCCTGTGGGTGATTCTACACTGGGTGACAAGCCGAATGGTTTCCTGTACTCCAGGAAACCATTCACTACGCTGGTTGGTAACCATATAACCAAGTTTTGACGCCTGGTGGTTTAGTGGGTAATTAAGGTGTTCCAGTTGGATTGAGCCGGTGCAGGTTTATATCCAAAGGGTGGTTGGGGTTTATTGCTCACGTAATGCCACTCAGGGATGAGTGAGGCTGGTCACTCTCATCTTAAATGTCAGGACAAACTTGCCTAGCCCCGGGCTCTTACGCTCCTCATGGGGCAACGTACGATTTGATGATGAATGAATGACTAGAGAGAAAGAGAGAGAGAGAGAGAGAGAGATTAAAAGGATTAAAGAATCCCCGAGCTAGACCTTACAGTGAGATCATATAGCCCCGCTAGGTAACAGGAGGGATCTATCCCTCCCGGCACGGCAGTCCCAGGCGCGGCTCGAACTCGCGACCCCCCGGTTCCGAGCTCGATGCTCTACCTCTGAGCCACCGTGCCCCCAGAGAGAGAGAGAGAGAGTGACAGAGATAATATCAGAGAGACACGTAAAGACCAAGGCTGCGGGAGAGGTTAGCACAGTATCTCTCGTGGGAGGAAGGGTCGTTTCTGAGCAGTGATAGAAATTTCTAGAGAACCTTTTTAGAGGACACACCTCGTAGTATGCAATGGAAAGCAATAGCTGAAAGATAGATAAATTAAGGCGTAAATAAAAGTACTAGTAAATATAAAGTGTATTTATTTCTTTATTGTACAGAAAATATCCAGTATGAGTTTTATTTCTCTGTCAGGTTAGATAACAACATCTCTATGAATATTCTGAAATCATAAACCTAATTGATTAATCTCATCTGTGTTAACAGTGATGATGTTAAGCAGACTATATCAATTCTACAACAGTTTACGTTCTTAAGGTAGTGCAAAAACGTGTTATGTAGTTATCATATTCTTTGCCTCATTCTGCAGGTCTACATTTCCAATATAAATATGAAATTTCAACCTCACAGTGACTATATGCTGTTTCTGTGTTGGCTGTTCTCTCGGTTACACTGCTTCCATGCTCGAGGGGATTAATCATAAAATCGGTAAGAAATATTTTGCAGCTGTAGTCAAACAATTCCACAAATTTTCATGAGCATAAAAATATAAGAAATGTCTTTATACCCAATGTTTAAGTTATTAAAAGAATTTTCACTGATTGCAGTAACCGTTCCTGCACACTTTCAGAACACCAAGGAGTGACGTCATATTACATGTACTTCACTACCGCAGTGACGCCGCCAGTCACATCTTCACATCACACCTCAGTTGCACGTTTTCTCATCCCCTGGAGAGCGATGAGGTATTGTTTATTTTATTCTTCGTATCGTAAGACGATTTTCTTAATATTTTCGAAGGGCCTCTAGTTGCGCAGCAGCATCTAATCTTAACAATTCAAAAAGTCGCTTGTGAATATAACTGTCTGAAGCTACGTCAGTAAAAATAAAATTTAAAAGACGTCATCACACTGAAGGCTGTCTTGGTGCTGCCGTTTTCTCTCCGCGGTGGTGCTGGGAGCTTCTTAGAGCGGTGCAGAACACGAGTCTGAAACAGGAATGAGACATGAGACAGGTTGTGGTTCAGTCATACACAGACTTTTACAGATAATCAAATATCCTAGTCTGCAATGCAAAGAGATGTTTATGATTAATGAAATGTACTCGCTTGTAAGGTAGCCAACAGCCATAGCCAGTAATCGCTTTGCATGTCCGAAATTCCAACACCATATTTTATCTGGTCTGGTTATCAGTAACCCATTTATTTTAAACAGTCTCGAAGGAGTATTGACAAGACAATGACTTCTTGTACAGTAAATGTAGGGTGTCAGCTGCTGGTAGCTTAAGTGTAACGACATTTCGAGTACTGTGCATAAATTTCTCGAGTAAAACTGAATTATATGGGACATGAAACTTCCCATATAAAAAGAGAAAGAGAATAGCAAATGGTAAGAGTGGGAGAACGGAGATGAGCAGGTGGGGAAGAACAAGAAGTGAAGAGTAAAAGAACTCTGAGTAAGGGGAGGGATGGAGGAACTCGGAGGTATTTTGTATACAAGAAAAAGAAAAAATAGAATGGCTGGGAAAGAGAGAGGGACGGAGGGAACAGTGAACGACGTAAATAGTAAATGAGTAAATATATGGAAAGTAGGTATGAGTAGGGTGAAAAAAAAAATGATATTTGATAAATAAAATAGGGAAAATAAAAGGCAAACTAAAAGAAAAAATGAAAAAATGCAAGTGAGGAAGAAATAGAAAGAGGTGAAATAAGAAAGACAGAGGATAAATAGTGTCGTAAAAACAGGGAGAAACAATTCAGAGTTAAAAGAACATGAATAAAAGAATTTGAAAAATGTTATGAAAGTGGAATTAGAGGCGACAGAAGGATGACGTAAATTAACCTCATGAGAATGGGAGAGACAAGGGAGTGGAAGGAAAATGGGAGACATAAGAGGAGAGAAAGGGAGGGGGAAGGGAGGAATGAAGGAGTGAGGGAGGCACAGCGGAGAATTCATTTTTTAATTAAACTGGTGAATTCAAGCCCGCTACGACAGAGGCGGCCGGCCCGCTATTTACATACTATTACTGGCCCTTAGCTGCCCCCACACCACCCCAGCCAACCCCTGCAACCAACCCTGTCACCCTTCTAACACCGTCACTCTGTCAATCCCGTCACTGCCCCATCACGCACGCTGTCCCGTCGGAACACATTCTATCCATTTCTCCTTTCTCTGAAATCTCCATTCTAGGAGATTTCAATGTTCACCACCACCTTTGGCTCTCCTCTCCTTTAACTGATTCACCTGGTGAACAAGCCTACATCTTTTCTATCCTTAATGACCTAGAGCAGCTTGTACAGCACCCTACCCGTATCCCTGACCGCCTTGGAGAGAGTTCCAACATACTTGACCTTTTCCTAACAACTAATCCTTCTGCTTACACTGTTCATCTTTTCTCTCCGTTGGGCTCCTCCGATCACAATCTTATTACCTTAACATGTCCAATCGCTCCAGTACGGCCTGTGGACGTCACCAACTCTTTCCCGTCACCCACTCTAACCAGACACTGGCTACATCCGGTCACCTCCTCTGCCCCGTCACCCACCCCATTCTTTTTCACCGTTCATGCCCCGTAACCCGACTTGCCTCGTCACCGACCCTGCCCCGTCACTCGTCCTACCCCGTCACTCGTCCTGCCCTATCACACGTCCTGCCCTATCACTCATCCTGCCCTGTCATCCATCCTGTCCTGTCACTCGTCCTGCTCCGTCACTCGTTCTGCCCCGTCATCCACCCTACCCCATCACCCACCCTGCTCCGTCATTCGTCCTGTCCTCTCATTCGCCCTGTCCTCTCACTTGCCCTGTCCTGCCACTCGCCCTTTCCTCTCACTCGTCCTGTCCTGTCACTCGTTCTGTCCCCTCATTCTTTCTGCTTCCTGATCCATAGATTCCTCGATTAATGATCCTTTCAGACTGTGTCCTTTACGGCTCCATACTTTTTTTTTCAGATCGCTGTCTTAACTAAGTTTTGTTTATTCAGGAAGGATAAGGTAAAGGAGAATGCAAAACCTTCCCATGTCTCTGTTATTTCTGCAAAAAAAAATCGTACATACAAAAGAAAAATTATCATATATTTCGATTCTTCTGTGAATATCTATTTCTAGTCTTCACCAGCATCGCTTACGCCACTGACTTATGAATATGGCACCAGCTTATAACCATGGAGCTCCTAGCTGGCGGGTATATTCTGAATGGACCAGTGACGTCCGCAACAGCGAGACTGCGTCCTCCTCTACCAACTGTAATGTTGTCACGTGGAGAGGCTTCATTACACAGCCTCCTTGAATTATTATGTCTGATCCCCAAGAGGTGACAGGAGGTTATTAATTATGTAATTCCACCTAGGGAAACAGGTGGACATTTACCCTTATATATACTGGGCTACGGTAGAGCAGCCTCGAGCCCCTAAACCTCTAAGAAGAACAATGGGATTGACTTTTCTTATTGTTGTTGTTGTTGTTGTTGCGACTTCAGGGTCATCTGGACGTGAATCCAGTGGACTTGGGAAAATTGACATTTCAACCGTTCGTTCCCAGAGATCTTTTGTTGCAGTTATGTCGAAGGATTACCTGCATTGTGACAGTGTGATGCATGAAGTGTGTTGTGGTGTAAGGTGCTGCATTAAAGTGTGTACATAGTGGATTATTTTTATGAGCTGCATTTTGTGCTGAAACTAGCAGGAAAAGGTGGTGACCGAATCGCCGTCCAGCTATGTATATTTGTGCCTTTCTTTGGTAGAATGATTCTCGAGGGGTGCATGTCCGGTGGTGGGTCGCGATGGATATTTGGTTGAAGGCTTTAGATGGATGTAGTGGTTACGTGTTTATTTATGTGTTTGCGAAGTGGAGGGAAATACTCTGAATAGTGTTAGGCAATTTATGTTTCTTGATTCTTTTTGGACGTAAGTGATACAACATGAATTTACAAAGGTGGAATGGGTCGAGCTGAAACAGTGAACCTTGTATCTCAGATATTCATGTGATCCTGGATCGGAATTATTTTTGTTTCTCGATGTAAGTGATTTATATGTGTCCTTACTGAATCCTGTTATTATTCATGAGGGTTTAATTCTTTTTAAGTGTATCCAGGTTTGTGTTTGTTAAGGTTGTGGCCAAGCTTGGTTCAGGGTAGTTAATAAATGTTCTAATGTGTTGCATACTGATGGTGTTCAGGGATTTTTCCTGTTGTCCAAAGGTATAGCCGGTTAACGTCATCAAGACATCGAGTTTACGAGATGCCTTCTCCTTGATGTTTCCTGCATGATGAGGAGAGCTATTGTGTGTATCCAAGGCCGGTAGGCCACAGAATATTGAGGTGTCTATCCAGTGGGAGTGGATGGTTAAAGAGCGAAATATGAGAGCGTATATGAGATTCATATCTGTCAGGTGTAACGAGAATAATGGTTGATATGGTTGATGAGGCAGTCATTCAGTTTTGTCCAAACCATTATTCTAGTCAGAATAGTACATTTGGAGCTGGGCTGCTACGTATTGCGTTTTAAAGAGTTACAATGCTATTACCTAGTCGTCAACATAGGACAGTACTGTTACTGATGAAGGAGGGATCAGTATGCTGTGGAAGAAAAAGGTAAGAAGTAAGAGTGAAAGGAATTAGCCTTGTTGAGACCATTAGGTAATATTTTCATTATAAAACTTCGATGTTGATAAAGGACCTGGGCTTGTCTGCCTGAGAGACAGTTGGCCAACCATTTTTTTTCTTCCATGTTTGTCTTAGATATTATTTGTTATGATATGTTTTGGTACTATGTCAAAAGCTTTGTTTATGTCTATTAGCTGCTATGGTGACATTCAAATGGTGGTTGTTTCTTGATGAATCGATCAATGATGAGTTAACCTGGAGAGGTTGTTGGTGGTTGATTGCTTAGATCAAAATCCATGTTAGGAGTCAGATAAAGGGATGTAGCGGGCGATGTTCTTTAAGAAATTTTACTTGATATTGTCTTGTGAGCAGAGCAGCGATACTGATCTGTATGGTGCGGGAGAATTGGGAGGTTTTCCTGGCTTAAGTGTTGAGATAACGGCTGTTTCCTACCAGATATCGGGAATATGGCCAACAATCCAGGTGAATTTGAAAATTTTAGTAAGGGCGTTTATTGCTATGGGGAAAGCAAGATTTTGTAAGTAAATGTTTGAAATTTGATCATGACCGACTGAAGTGGTGTTTGTGCTTTTACTCTGATTAATAACAACAATAATAATAATAATAACTGCTATTACAATTATATTATTATTATTATTATTTGTGCTCTGTTTTCAGGATGCCTGCTTCTGTGGCATATTGGTACATATCAGTTTACTAGCTTGTTTGCTTACTTCTCCTTAATGGGGATGGTTCCATCACTGTTTAATGGGGCTTCGTGAGCTGGTGTGGAAGAGGTTTTGGAGAGGTGAATATTTTTTATTGTTTTCTAGAATTTCCTGTTCATAAAGTTTTCCCAGTTTCCTTGCTTATGTATTTTGATAAGTTAACGTATGTCTTGTTTAGGCCCTAAGGTTGTATGTTGTTTAAGTTGTAAGGTTGTATGTTGTTTAGGTTGTAAGTTTGTGTATTGCTGTTTAGGTTGTAAGGTTGTATGATGTTAAAGTTGTAAGGTTGCATGTTAAAGTTGTAAGGTTGTATGTTGTTTAGGTTGTATGTTGTTTTGGTTGTAAGGCTGTATGTTGTTAAAGTTGTGAGGTTGTATGTTGTTTATGTTGTAAGGTTGTATGATGTTTTTGTTGTTAGGTTGTATGTTGTTGTTTAGGTTGTAATGGTGTATGTTGTTGTTTAGGTTGTAATGGTGTATGTTGTTGTTTAGGTTGTAATGGTGTATGTTGTTGTTTAGGTTGTAAGGGTGTATGTTGTTGCTTAGGTTGTAAGGGTGTATGTTGTTGTTTAGGTTGTAAGGGTGTATGTTGTTGTTTAGATTGTAAGGTTGTATGTTGTTGAGGTTGTAATGGTGTATGTTGTTGTTTAGGTTGCAAGGTTATATGATGATTAAGTTGTAAGGTTGTATGTTGTTGAGGCTGTAAGGTTGTATGTTGTTTTTACGTTGTCAGGTTTCAAGTCCTGCTGGGATGAGTTGATTCTTTTTCTGTAGTGCACTTCTGTCCTCCATTATTTTTTTACTAGCAAAAACCTGCTGGTGGCAAGCACTCTCAAGGCGCGTTTTCGTAAATAATTCAGGCCGAAAACTGCACAGACCCGGAAATGAACAGTATAAATTTTGTTCTCTTTATGATATGCAGTGTGGGCCTTTCATAAACCCTGCTGTTATCTCTCTCTCTCTCTCTCTTTCGTGTCAATCACCGGGCATAGATTTTACAGTTTCTTGAGGTTCAACAATCCCCTTTCCTGCAACACACTTTCATATACTCGCACTTTGGTACTAACAATCATCCTCCATTAAGAACTGGTGTAATGGTAATGGCAGGTCGTTCTTATGACATAGTGTTTCTTGTGGAAGGTTAGTAAAGTCTGTTGTAATGAAATTCAAATAAATTTACATCAGCATGAGAATGAACTTGCATCTTTCGCAGACAACTTCTGTAACCAATTCACCACCCTGTCCTTTAACATCTTCGTCAATATCATCATCATCATCATCATCAGCAGCAGCAGCAGCAGCAGCAGCAGCAGCAGAAGTAGCAACGCAAGAAGCAGCAGCAGCAGCATACGCAACATAAAGTGTCAGAATTCCATTTACTTCAAGCCCTTCAACTTTATAGGAATAAATAGGTTTGGAATAAAAGATTAAAATCTGGATCCAGATTATCCGGATCCGGGCTATTTTGGTGTCATTCAAGGGGATCCTTATTATAATTTCGCATTTATTTAATAAACATTTCTCTCTTTAAAAATTGGATCTGAAGCTTAACTATAAATACGGAACCAACCTCTCCTATGTTAAAATATATGCCAAAGATATTGCCGGCAAAGAAAACAAAATCATATAATGACTGGTAGCGTACAAATAAAGCAATGAGAAATATAATGAATTGTCAATGCAGTAATTCACACACACACACACACACACACACACACACACACACACACACACACACACACACACACACACACACACAAATGCAGTATTACACACTATGATCTACATCACTGGTCCACAACCTGGGTAATACTAACCACAATAACTGTATTTTAACCAGAGGGAGGAAACAGCTGAGAGGAAGGCAGGGAGTCTTCGGTAAGCAAGACAACAGATACCTTTATAGCCGCACCCACCCCAGCAACATTCTAAAGGGAAATTAATAATAATTCACCATTTAAATATTTCGATGATACCCTTTTGGCTCAAAGGCTATCACAGTACAGCTAGCTGCCCAGTGCTCTGCCCTATACTGCTGTGTCTTATTTACTGCTGTTCTGACGAGATGCTGATACATGGTCGATTAGATGCACACTACGCACACACAACTCTGATCGACCCAGGACGCGCTAGACGCACATGTTGCACACCAGAGCTTTGCCTTGCGTCTCAGTGTCACATTTACGACCATTCCGGCACGATGCAGTTGCACGGTCGACGAGATGCACACCACACACACCTCATATACACCTAAGACACGCACACTAGTCACATCCTCAGTGCCAAGGGGCTTTAACACCCCCTCCCCAATAAGGCCTGGACCCACTCCTTTAAAACGGTACAGTGAGTGAGTGAGTGACACAGTTACCGACTCACTGGGATTGTACCCGTCGGTGAACAAAAACACACACATAAACACACACACACACACACACACACACACACACCACACACACACACACAGATTAAAGAAGCGTAAACTGTTCTCATAACGCACATTCCACTAAAATGTCCACCCACTTGTGTCCATATGTCTTTAGGTGGCACTGCATTCAAATAATTCCATTCACTGCATTTAAGTGATTGTTTTGTTTTGTTCTGTTTTCAAGCGACTTTATTCACCTTAAGTTATGCATTGCAAAATAGGAGAGTTTTATATATATACAGCCTTCATATACCCTTCAGTACTTGAGGTCCCTTCAAAGTCGAATAAAGTAATTTAGTGTCATCTTAAAATGGAAAGTATGTAATCGAAATGAAGGGATAAATAACATAAGTTTTACAGTATTAAATAATCTCTGTAACACAAAGGTTCTGTGTATTTTGTTATAAGGATAAATAATATACCCCTCCAGGGCTCAACATTTTGAAAAATTTTCACTTAATTTACCTGAATAATTTAGAAATCTCTGCTGACAGCCTCTTGTGTTATGAACCCGAATTATCAGACGAAAATTATCATTCAAGGAAAGTCTGGAGAAATTTTGACAGAAGGTACAAAGGAGTACAATGGAGTGCAAAGGAAAGCAAACAGCAAGTTATCTGCTGGTCCTTTCGGTGATGTTTGGTATCAGGAAGGTTACAACTAACAAACCTATTCTCTCAGTCAAAAACAAGAATAGAAATGTAGGAAGCCCCCCCCCTCCCAACAAACCCTCCAACCGAAGCCGGCAGGATATTGTGAGAAGGATCACCATGCAGCATAGAAAAGCTGTTATGGGAATTTTATAGGAAAGAGGGAAAAGAAATATTGTTCTACAGTATCTACTTGGAAAGGAAAGTAACGTGAAGTTAACAATATTTATCAGTGTTGTTATACTGTTGTATCTTCCTGGCTCTGAAAGTAGAAAAAAAAAGTTAAATATATCTCAGAGCTGCATTATTCTGGAGTGAATATACTCAGCTGCTGGATTGAAAAAAGATACTTATCCAAGCGATTTTTAAAGGTCAAAACTGTATCACAGTTTACTACATTGGTGGGCGCTTTGTTCTTTATATTTACAGCTCTGTTAAAGAAGTGATGCTTAGCTTCATGTGACTGAAATCGTTTCCCGATTATTTTATTTCTCTTACCTCTAGTATAATTTGAGAGATCTGCTATAAAATATTTGTCATTAGCCATATTAACGTGTACTGTCAATATTTTGAATACAGGTACTTGTATTAAATCTCCTCGTAACCTGCAGTTAGTTAAATTATGAAGATTCAGGGTTTCTAAGCGCTCCTCGTATGGTTTACATCTCAATCTGGCTATCATCTTTGTCTTTCGTTGCACTCTCTCAAGTTTCTGGATAGATTTTTTGTAATAAGGCGACCAGAACTTGACACAACACTTAAAGTCTGGGCGAACTAGAGAATTATGCAAGGTGAGGATAATATTTTCTGCTTTGTATCCGGAAACTTTACCAATTAATCCAATTAATCTGTTTGCTTTCTTAATAGCCTCTGTGCACAGTTTGCTTGGTTTAAGTTCATTTGATACTGTAATTCCCAAGTCTTTTTCATGACTGACATTATCTAGTTGAATTTTGTTCACAGTATAACTGGCTTTTTCATTTCTATTTCCAGTGTTTAGCACTTTGCATTAACTGATATTAAATTCCATCTGCCATGCTTGGGTCCAGTGAAAGAGTCAGTCGAGGTCACTCCGAATTGCCTGCCTCTGTAAGGATGTGCCTGCTCTGTTTCCAGCTTTAATATCATCAACAGATTTGGATATTTTGCTAAATAAACCCTCCTCAGTATCACTTATATTTATTAAAAACAGAATAGGATCCAATACGGAACCCTGTGCCACTCCACCTTTAACATCTTTCTAGCCTGAATCTATACCATTTAGTATGATTGTTTACATCCTGTGAGCTAGTTTTATCATCTCCCAAGTACATTGCCTCTCAACTCGTACGCCTTCAGTTTCTGAAGTAGTATTAAAACTTATCAAATGCTTTTCAAAAATCGAGACTGACGATGTCAGTGGATCTGGTCTCATCGTAAATACTGAATATATCATGACACAAATCCAAGAGGTTTGTAAGACAAGAACGACTTTTCCGAACACAATGTTGTGAATCTTTGATGAGATTATCCATTTGTAAGTGCTTAGCAAACTTATCTTTGATAATAGTTTTCAATAACTTGAACACCACTGAAGTAAAGCTTATTGGTCGATAAAATTATGGTTGCGATTTGTTACCTTTTTATTTTTTTATTTTATTTTAATACTGTAGTTACATTTGCTAGTTTCCATTCATCAAGCATCTTACTATTTCTTAGAGATTCGTTGAATAGCTCAACTAATGTCTTAAGTATTTCATTCAGTGCTTCCTTCAGAATGCGCGGAGATCATTTTTTCTGGCCCCGGTGCATTATTCACTCTAGTGGCAAGTCCTATATCATTCCCGCTAACAGTAATGTCGCTATTTATGTTACGCTCTTCTATGACAACAGGAAAAACTGCAGGAATGGAGTTTCTCCTTTCAGATGTAAATACCGATGCAAAGAAAGTGTTGAAAATCTTAGCCATCTCCATTTCAAAGTCATATTGAAATTATTTATCATCTTAATTTTATCAAGGCCACCATCGCCCAGCAATGTTTCCTCAAAACCAACTGTCGCAACAAGTAAGGAACCACTTAAAAAAAATTTCGAATACGATAAGCGTGATCTCGACAGCACAGTAATCAGGTAAAAAAAAAAAAAGAAAGAAAAAGTAGAATCCTTTCCACAGTAAATCATGACCGTCTTTGTAGTAGTAGTAGTAGCAGTAGTAGTAATAGTAGTAGTAGTCATTGTAGTTGCTGTTGTTGTTGTTGTTGTCCCAGCCTCGTATGGGCGTGACCCCGGTGAGTGCAGGCTGATGTTGTCCTTTTCCGGCAGTCTGCCATCACTTTCTCGGGGAATATTGAGGAAGGTGAAGGACGTTAGTATAATCAGGCAGCGGAGGCGGAGCTGCTCGGTTATATCTGTGCCCTCGTGTGAAGGCGTCCCTCAACAGAGCTGCTGGTAACTGTTGATAAAGGTAAGCATCCCGACTTTTTCTAAGCCATTTTTCTAAGCCCGGAAATTGCTTGGCCACAAGTTCAAATCCCGGCCGTGCAGGGAATAGTTTGAGGATTTGTATTTGCCAATACAGTTTTCCCAGCACTGCTACATGGGTTAGTGACACATGAAACAGAGTCCTCTGACTGTGCTGTTACACACATCTTGACTGACGTGTCCATAATTATCATAATCAAGTGGTGTTTTGTCGGGGGGTGTAGATCCATCTCTTGCCGTAAGTTAATGAACCTCTAAACGTTGGGCACTGGCGCCCTAGCCTATATTTAAAGTCCAGTATATGAGAAATTTGGGTCCAGACTGGCTACAGGCCGTTTATCTGAATGCTGGCCAGAAACTCATTAACCATGAACTTTAAGACAGAACTTTAAGACAGTGCCTGGCTGAGAAGCTCTAACAAACGATCTTCCTTTATTGGTGGGATACAAGTTCGTGTAAATCTGACAAGGAGAGACTTGACCTGAGGAATTCGTGGGGTATCTACCCATTAAACGGCATTCAACCCGTACTGTGGCACTGCACTCTTTTCTTTACTATCGTTACCACTTATCTTAATGCCACCAGTCAGAAAGCATGTAGCTTATACAAGTGTGCTGAGTATGAGGAGGATTCCATATGAATAAATAATAACTGTATTGTTTTTCAGATGCTTTCTACATTATCTTCCATTGCTGTCAGCCAATTAGCATATGACGCTGGTAAATTTAGCAACCATGGAGGCACTCCCAGAAGACCTTAATAAAAACGGAAGCAGTGTAGGGTCCCATCGTAGAATACAAGTACCAACCACAACGATGAATCCGGTCCAAACACACGCGTCAGAATGACACCCATGAACAGAGGGGCATCCATAAAACTCATTTTTAAATTGTAAATCTATCTTTATATATCAACAAAGGTTCACCTGGTTCAGAAATGATGTTTAGCATTAAAGGGTTTGTGACCGCGAATTATTACTAACATTTTCTTTTTATAATACTTCTAATATGGATGTTTAATATCTTTAAGATGAAATATTGATTATAGCATGACAGTCAGTAAAGCAAATAATTTTTGCGTCTCCATCGAATGTTACGTTCCGTACCAAAAAAAAAAAAAAAAAATGAAAAGACTGAATTTATAAGCAAATGATATATTCGATATGGGTGGTCCTGGAGAAAAGCTTTTCATCATATTTAATTAAAGAATTTAACAGATACCTTAAAGAAAAGTTTGAGCTTCTCCATGGAAAAAAAAAAAACAGCTGATTATTCCTCTCGTGTTGTCGCCGTGAATATATAGGCTCGTTAAAGTGCACATACAAGAAAGCTTTGTATTCATGAGGGAAAAGCTCGCAAGTAATTCACCGTTGACGATGCAGTCTAGTTGTACAGCTAACGTACTATGTATGATCCCGGCCAATACTCCAGCAGATGGAGAAAC
>JAGKTI010028487.1:0-12932 GCA_018397915.1 Birgus latro | reverse complement strand
TGTGTGTGTGTGTGTGTGTGTGTGTGTGTGTGTGTGTTTGGAGACGGTGGGAGAGGGGGAGGGGAGGGGAGGCGGAGAGAAGTGGGACAGAAGAGATAAGTGGAGAGAAGACAGGAGAGGGAAGGGGTGAGTATGTGGTCTTCATCACTTCTTCGACAAAGAGGAGTTGGAGGGGAGACTAGCGCTGAAGATAAACAGGATTTTAGCACCTAGTAAAAATCACAACTATGCATGATTTGTAAACTGTAAATACTCGCTAAGAAAATAATGTACCTGAATCTCATATTAACAGGTACTTGCGCGTTATTGGACTGACAGAGACTCACCAGAAAAAATACATTAAATGGCTGAAGACAAACAGGATATTAACAGTAGGTAAAATATCACAAGTGCGAATGATCTGTACAAGGCAAATAATCGCGAGGAAAATACTGACACTTAAGCACCTCATTAATATTTATGTGTGAGATACTGGACTGACACGACTCCCCATCAACATATTGGACTGGATGACGATAAACAGGAAATTAACACAGGTAAAATATCAACAAGTACACGTGATCTTTACAGGGCAAATACTCTCTCTGAACAAAGGAAACCGGAGTGCCACAGTCAAAATTATATACAAAGTTTGATGAACTCTCCAACTGGCATGAAAAAATGAAGATAAACAATGAACGCTCCAACTGGCATAAAAAACTGAAGATAAGCAAGACATTAAGAGTAGGCAACACATCACAAGTACCTGTGGCGTATGATGTTAACACTCACAAAGAAAATACACAACTTGAATGCTTTTAATATAGCATTCAAGTTGTGTATTATTTACACGTAGAAGTTACTGCACTAAACGAACTCCCCATCAACAGATATTAAATGGTTAAAGAGAAGACATTACCACGTGGTAAAATGTCCAGTAATTTGTATACAGGTAGTGTATATAATCTTTAAAAAAAAAGTTATGATTATATTAACATTTACTTATCCTTCCACTTATCTGACTGACATTTTATTTATTTATTTATTTTTTTTTTTTTTTTTGCCTGCTACCCCTGTACGCGTTTGTTACCCTTGGGAAAACCACCTCGCATGGAAGGGATTATTTGGACTATCTCTAACGCTTCAAGTTCGTAGTCTCTTCTCAGCCGAATAAACTCGTCTGGAGATAGCAAGAATATGCTAAAAAAATAATAATTTGCTCGGAATGAACGGTAGAAAAAAAAAAGTAGCCTGTGACGAATCTCTCTCTCTCTCTCTCTCTCTCTCTCTCTCTCTCTCTCTCTCTCTTTGTCTGCTACTCCATTCTCTATTGCCTCATCAGAAGCAAAGGGTTTGGCTTCTCGGTCCAGAACACTTAAGGGGAGTCGTGAGTCGCTCGTCCCCGAACAGCATTAAGAAAGCAATAAATCCTAAATACCTCTCGAATTAAAACCACTAGAGGCCACATCCAGCTGCGGCACTTGTACTTCTGCGTGAGACAATGCATGGAGAGTCTCAGCGTGTATGTAGCTACTAAACTACACTTGCTGTTCTCAGTTCACTATGTTTTTTTTTTCTTATTACCCGTATGCGATTTCATTCAATTTGGAAGGGACCTGTCTTAGTCAGGTTATAAAATGCAACCAAAATCTATCCACTACCACGGTATCTTGTTCACTTCACTCTAGGAAACTACAGACGATTTTATGCATCGCAGGACATCTCTCTTGAATTTAATCTCATGACTACAATTATTCTTGCTACCTCCAGACAATCTTATTCAGCTTAGCAAGACCCTTTGGTACTGAACGGGTTAATGAAGGCTATATCTAATGCCTCCTCTTAAACAAGTCCTTCCTAAGGTGCAAAGTGTCGTCTGGATATAGCAAGACAACTGAAAGGGTTGGTGAGATATGCTGATTCAACTTAGTGATGGTGAATAAATTGATACAGGGATGAATGACCAGATAACTGATGACTGTGAATAAGCCCATACAAGAATGAATGACCAAATAACTGACGACTGTGAATAACCTGATACAGGAATGAATGACCATATAACTGATGACTGTGAATAACCCGATATAAGAATGAATGACCATATTGCAAACAGATGTGGAAAAATAAATCCGATAACGTACCGGTACTTAATATTCTTCAGCTTTGGAAAGACTATTCGAACTGGGGGCGGGGGGTGGAGGCTCATATACTTTTCATTAACCCCATCACTACTGGGAGGCTATCCTGATTTGAATAATACTGTCCCGTCTAGGGGGTCTGGGGGTTGTAAAAAAAAAAAAAGTCATCGTTTTTTTTTTTTTTACCAATTCTACCCCGTACGATATTGCGTCGTGTTCTAAGTGGCTTTGGAGATACCGAACACTTCTTACTTGCGATTTATTCAGCATAACTCCTCAGTATCCTCCTGTATGTTACTGAAGCAAACTACGTCGATATTAAACCATACAAACAGCGCATAAGGTAATATTCAGGTGGAATACGCAAAATAAATCGCAAAGGAAGAAGTGCTAGGATGCTTCCTACACTACCTAGAACGCAATCCATTATTCATCTTAGGAAAAAAAGAATATTGTTCTGAGAGGGAAAAAATACAGTATATATATTGTTCTGAGAGGGGGAAAAAAAATCTCTTAATCCTTTCTTCATAATGCTGTCTTCTTTGCTTATTCTTGCTGCCTCAGGACAATCTGACTGAACTTTTAAGGCCTGGTCAACCCTTCAAACCGATGACGTATTTTCTATTTCATTCTTGCTACCTACACACGATTCAATTTAGCAAAACTTATTAAACCTGCGGGGTTAGATACAGACCCCATTATTCCCTTACAGCTACGTGTTCTCCCTCACGTTGAATATAATCGTCTGAAGGAAGCGAGAACACACTGAAAAGAATATGTTATGGTGTTGAAGGGAGTGATAAACAATAAACTACAACACCGTGAACTGACGATTTGTTATGAGTGGTGATGTGATGGGTATGGAGTGCCTGCGTGTGATGGTGATGACGAGGGGCAAAGACGGGAAATGACAACAGGCTCCATGACACCTACACTACGATGACATCCTATTTTTTCCTTTGTTCCGGCTAGCTCTGGACTATTTTAACCATATTAAGAGAAGTTTTTGTACTGAACAGGCTAATTAACGATACACCGCAATGCTCTGATGGGATGATTTATTATGACAAGTGGTGTGGTGATGGGTAAAGACTGACTTTGGCGAGTTATGTGAAGATGTCAATTTCTGAATGGCTTATACTGAAGTGGCTAATAAGCGATACACTGCAACACTGCAAAGTGATGATTTGTTAATGCGAGTGACGTGGTGTGAATGATGACTGGCTGTGGCAAATCTTAAGTGATGATCTGTTAAGGTAAATGATGTGGTACTGCAGGGTAACTGGTGATTGTGGAAACCTATATGATGAAGTAATGATGATGTGAGCGTGACCTGCCTGCTGATGGGTTACAAGATGTGATGATAATGTTGACCATGGCCTGGCTGCTGGCACAAGCTGTGATGATGTGGTAACCATGACCTGGCTGCTGGTACAAGACTGACCTGTGCGATGGAGCGAACCTCGTTGGGGTCGCGCCAGGTGGAGAGGGCGGGGCGGCGTTTTTCCGTGTGAGCGGGCGTGGTGGGCGGCCCGGGTTTGGGCTTCATTTCGGCAGGCGCTCGTTCAAATATGAGAACACGCTCGGCCACGCTGCCCTGCGTGAGGAAGGGCCTGATAGCCACACCAGCACTGTTATACCCGGCCGTAGGCGACTGTGACCTTTCCCGGATGTGTGCTTTCTGCTGATCCGTCAACTCGGGGTGCGGCAACGCCGAGATGCTGCCAACCACCTGAGGCTCAGGTGACCCTGCCTTCCTCATTTTACGCAGCTTGCGTCTGTAGAATTCCGGCAGTGTGGAGCCAACCTCATCTGCCTGGATGGTAAGACCACCCCGCCACATCGAATCTGTGAGTGCTGCGCTGCCATTTTCGAAACGACTGCGAGCCATCATAACACGGCCATCCCCATTCACAATCTGCTTGGAAGTTATGTTGCGATAATCATCGAGGCGTTGAGAGGAGTGTGGGTGCTGCTGAGACTCCTGGTATCGGACCTTAGCGAAATCTACGGCAGACATATCAGCTTCCTTTCCCATCTTCACACCCATGCGCATTGGCACAGTGCTCTGCCTCATCATCATTTGCTGCTGCTGCTGCTGAATTTGTTGCTGAACCATCTGCTGCTGTTGCTGCACTCGTTGTTGATGAATTTGCAGCTGCTGCTGCAACTTTTGTTGTACCTGCTGCTGCTGTTGCTGTTGTAGTAGTGAACGTTGTTGCGGTTGTAGTGGCTGTGGAGAGCGTTGCTGAGGAGTTTCAGCTGGTTTATCGACATCAACTGTGACGCTAATGGAGTACTTAGGTTTCCTAGGGTGGGGCGTTGGGGTAACGTCTTGGGCGGTTGTGGTGGCGGTGGCGGAAGTAATGGTGGGCTGCACGGATGACGAAGCAGGTTGTGACGGAAGGGCAGGCATAGATAAGGGTCGCTGTTGGCCGATGGGACGCAGGTGCTCGCCGTCGTCTATAAGGGTGCCGGTTCGGAGGGCATGCATGAGCCGCTCTTCTTCCTGGTCGACAGCCGACATAGTAACTACCTTATGGCGTAGCGGGACACCACTGAATTTCTGCCCGCTAGAACTCTCAACTCGAGCCTCCAAAGTTGTGATGTAATTGGTAGAGGTAGTACTAGTGCTGCTGCTGCTGCTGCTTGAAGAGTAGACTGATGAAGATGATGCAGATGACA
This sequence comes from Birgus latro, assembly GCA_018397915.1. NCBI lineage: Eukaryota > Metazoa > Arthropoda > Malacostraca > Decapoda > Coenobitidae > Birgus > Birgus latro. The sequence goes on along the minus strand of JAGKTI010028487.1, from coordinate 8,130 downwards.
TGTGAGGCGAGGAAACAACCTGCTTGGGGCCCTTCCTTTCCACGATAGCTGGTTGCTTGTTTTTGAGGGGCCAAGTAGAGGTGTTGGGGGCGGGTGGTTCATTCCAGCCAGGCTGTGAAACGATAGGGCTTGGAGAAACCGAACGGCGGGAGCGTGCTTCCTGCTCCATCTGATGCTTCACATATTCCGAGGCGGCTGTAGCGTCTCCACGCGTGCCGCCGTACCGCCGACCCATCGTGTTGATTGTCAAACTGCTGCTGCTCATTGCTGAGCTACTGCTGCTGGCCATGCTGTTACTGAATGGCTGTTGCTGCAGCTGCTGCTGTGGAGGTTGTTGCTGATTAAAACGTCCCATCATAGAGGGAGAAGATACGGCAGGCCCCTGTGAAAGCTGGCTAGATATGTGAGCAGCGTGAGCAGCGGTTCGCGAGGTGATTGCCATCTGGCGCTCGAACCTCTGGAGGGCCTCCTGGATTGAAGAAGGGGCGGTGGGCCGCTGTGAGGCCAGGGCGGCCACAGCGGCGTGTTGTCTCGCCTTGTCCTCCACCACGAAGGAGTTCACCAGCTCCTGTAATGACGCTTCTAAGTCTGGGTCTCCCAGCAGGTTCACCTGACCCTCTTCCTGAGGCTGAGGTGAATGGTCCACGCCAGAATACGATGAAGATCGTTCCGGAGGCGGGGGCGGTTGAATGGGGATGATACGGCCGCCCTGGGGGGGGCTCGGTGTTGCAAAGGGCCAGGGGTTGCTGGGGCCTGGGGACGGAGAGTGGGGTGAGGCCTGGCCTTGACGGGGGGATTGCTGGAGTGTCGACGAGATGCTGTTGGTGGGAAATACTGGCTGATGCTGCTGTACTCCAGGGGAGGAGGAGGGTGAGGGTGAGCCAGGGGGGACGTAAGGCCGTGGGGAGGTGTTGAGGGTGCGGGTGGGGGAAGGGGCGTGTGCTCGACCGTTATGCAGGGAAGTGTCAATAAGTTTTCTTGGGACAGCAGGAGAGGAGCCTGGAGGGGCGGGGCTGATGTTCCTGACGGGGGTGCGGGGTTTGGTGGCCGCAGTGGCGGCGGCGGCGGCGGGGGCGGGCTGGGCGGCGCGGGGCTCCACAAGGCTAGCCTGATCCCCGCCGTCCAGCACGCCGCCCTCTGTGCCGATTCTGTGGTAGCGAATAAGGTCGTTGGGGTTGAGACCTGTGGTCTTCCAGGTCTGGTAAATAAGCTCTGCCTGATTGGCAATCTGTGCCGCTATAGTGGACACGTCGTCCGTCTGCATGAGTTCTGAGAACAGCTGGGCGGCCGAGGGCCGGGGCCCTGCCCGCTCCCCTGCTGCCAGTTCGGCCAGCGTGCCCGCTGCCTCCTGCTGCTGCTGCTGCTCCAGCCGCTCTCCGTCCACGCCGCCAGCAAAGTCCTTCACTGCTTCACTTACACGCACCTGGACCTCCTCCTGATGGAAATCTTCGCTTCCTGACGACGCTCTTTTATCAATACACTTTTTCCTGTTCTGTTCAACAAGTTTCAAGATGGCGTCTTTGTCAGGGTGGATAGTTCCTAAAGCATTGACGGGGTCAGTGATGTTAACGACCACTGGGACACAGACACCATAGTGTGCGGGACAGGGTGCAGGCGCTGCACATGCACTGACGCCCAGCACGTGTACGCCACGACAGGTTTGCACTCTGGATGCTGTGAGTGGCACCCTAGAGCTGGCCACCACCACCTTGGTCACGGCACCGGCCCCGCTGCCTGCCACCGCGGCCTCCACCATACTACCCGGGGCATCACTGCGGCCCTACCTCACCACACTCCACTCCACCACTCTCTCTATCACTTTGGTTTACACTGCACTGCACACTGCACTCACTGCTGCACCTCACAGCTACACTGTTGCACCAATCACGCCGGCCACCACACAACTGGCCGGGGTTGCGCCGTCTCTCTCTGCCGCTGCCGCCCTGGCTGGCACCACTGCCACCAACACGGCTAAAAATGACACAATAATATTAGCTTCAGCGCGGCGCCACCAGCCACCCTCACTCTTCCTGTAGTCACTCTCCTCAACTCAGCCTCTCGCTTCCACTCTCACTCTCATCTTTACTCTCCCTCAACGTACCCACCTGCCTTTAAACTAAGAAGTTCACTAACTTTCCTACATCTCGCACTAAATTAAAGCACACACTCCTTTTCATTCTTTACCTTCCCATCTCGTTCTATTTTCAGCCATTATCCTTGCGTCTTTTCTAGTGTTCATTTCACTCTGCAGTCTTATTTACTCATCCTTCATCCATTCCTCTGTTCCCTCATAATTCTCTTCTTTTTCAATCATAAGACTCTGTATTGGTCTCATTCCTTCCTCCATTTCCCACAGCACTATTCAATTCTCCATATCCACATTCTTAATAACCTAGGTAAGCTCAAACACCGATCCCTATAATAACTAACCCTTTCCTTCGCACTTCCAATATTCCTGGCTATCCTTTCTCTTATAATATTCCCGTTTTCTCGCCCGATATTCTTGTCCTTTTCTTCCATCATCACTTTCATCATCATCGTCACCTTTTCTCCCACTTAATTTTCGTGACTATTCTTTCTCCTATATTTTTCTCATTTCCCACTTCCCACACCCCCCATTCTCTCCACAACCAGCTTTCCATGGTTCATTCGTGCCTTCACAGTGCTCATTTCCCTCACATAAACATTCTCTCGTCAGATCTCGGCTCGCTCTCTTTTCCTCACCACATTTCTCCTAAACGCCACACGCTATTCTCAATGCCCACTTCTGTGTTTCTTCAGTCATTCGATTCCCCCCTAACTACCTTTTTCTTCCATCATCATCATCATCATTATTTTTTTCCCAAGCTAATATTCCTGTCTATTATCTCTAATAATTGTCCTACATTATACAGGCACACCTTCACTCGTTCGTCTCCCTCCTCACAATCCTTCTCATTTTCTTTCACAATCATCATTATAACTATCATCATCATCATCATCCGCTCTCAATTTAAACACTTCTCACACGAGGCTAATCTGCACTTCTCCCATTCTCAGTCACACTCACATCTCTTCTCTCGCTGAAGATCACGGCGTGGCTCCAGGAAATGCGATACAATCTCTTATATTTCAGGACAAATTCGGATTATTTCAGTATTATTTCACATCACATATATTTCACAGGTATTTCACAAACTTAATCCTACGGCATAACTGTGTCCAGGCCAGCGCTTCGCGTTTCTTGATTTCCATAAAGTAAGCAAATTGTAAAATGTTAAGTAATTCCACCGTAATAACAACAGTTAATTCTTCAATCCAGTGACGTATTTTTCTTATTCATGCTACCCCCAGATGATTTCATTCAACTTAAGGAAATATCTCTTTCTCTGAAGGGGTTAAGAAAGATGGCTCTAACCCCTCAAAGTCTTAAAAAAAAAAACTCCGAGGCTAAATACAACTGCGTGAAGGTAGCAAAAATAAAATGCACGTCATCGAAGTGAAGTGGTTAATATTTTCAGTATGATGACGCTTTATTATATTCTCGCCACCGTCAGACGATTATTCTCAGCTTAGGGGGGGTTTTTCGAACTGGGAGGGGGTGGGGTTAGATATCGCCACTAACCCCTCCAAGAACAAGCCTCTCCCCTAAATAAAATAAATCGTCTGGAGGCATCAAGGGCAAAGGAAACCAAGACGTCACCATCCTGAAAGCGATAATAATACAGGTATAAGCTCCTTCAGTACAAGCACAGAATATTCGTACATAATAATAATAATAATAATAAAAATATAAGAGTCGCACGTTAATAATAGGAAATGCTAAGAGTTATAATAAAGTAAGGAATTAGCAACCTCTGAGCTGTATATTAACTCCTTCAGTTCCATGACAGTTTTCATTCCTTACCATAGCCAGGCAAAATTCAGCTTCGGAGAGATTTATGAACTGGAGGGGATAGATACGGAGATCATTAACCCATACTGTACTGAGTGGCTCTCTTCAGATGAACAAATCGTCTCAGAGCAGCAAGAATAAAACAATAAATACGCCATCGGAGTGAGGGGGTTAATGGGCTTACGAGGCTCCGTTGCACATCTTACTCTGCCATTTAATCGGCATATTTACACTTCGATATTCTTTTGTACGTCAGCTATACCGTCTAAAACTTGACATAGATAGCATAGGTGACATACAGGAGAATACTGACGTGCCAGGGAACGTCTTAACCCCTTGAAGCTCCGAATGACGTCTTTATGGTATGTTCCTGCTGTCACACGATTTTACTCAGCGTAGGAAAGGCGTCTCATACTGAAGGGGTTTATTGCTGGATCTAACCCCTCCAGCCTCAAATTCTCTCCTAAAGTGAAAAGCATCGTCTGGAGATGGCGAGAATAAAGTTAAGAATAAGTCATTGAGTTGAAGTTGTTAAGGGCATGGTAGCTCGTTAACGACTGCAGTACAATGACGTCTTGTTTGTAGTATATGTCTGTTACCTCAACACGATTCTACTCAGCTTAGGAAAAGATCTCTCCTACTGAAGCAGCTAATGGAGAATGCTTGTATCACCTGAACAACGAGCTGTCTCCTAAGCTGAGTAATATCGTCTGGCGGTAGCAAGAGTGAGTAATACAAAAAACGTCATCGTACGCTGTTAACTAGAAAAAAACAGCAAAGCACAACAGCAAGAGTTAGATTAAAATGGAGAATAAAAAGAGCACTAGACATGGAACAAGGAAGAAATGGTTACCCGTAAATAAAAACAAGAGAATAAATGATGCTTAAAAATGGGCAACAAGTGAACAAGAGTCAGACAAAAATGCTTAATACAACACAACAGATGGGCACCAAGTAACTACTCTTGGCATCAGTAAGCGCTGCGACTTATAAAATCCTCCTTTTCTGGTTACATCTGGCCTTCCTAGAACACCTGCTGCCATATTAATAAACTTTCTTGAGCTTGTTTACACTTCACTCATACAACTCACATTTATGAAGTTTCTTGGGCGTTTCACCTTTACACACACCATTTTTTCAGTCAGTTCTTAGGGTTACTTTCACTCAGACAGCTCACATTCATAAAGTTTCTTAGGTTCCTCTTACGTCAGATAATACGGCTACTACACACCTCTCAACCCAAATCGAATGAACAATAAAGTATATGAAAGCAAATCTAGCAAAATTACTTCTAACAATAATACACTGAGATGTGAGTGGTATCCTTGATCTTATGCGAGACTCCGTGGTACCTATTCCTTAGCGATTAGTTCTGCATGCTATAATTTAACACTCTTGTATGTTATGTGTCTCGTAATATCGACACAACTAGCATCAGTAACTTACAAGAGAATACTAATCTGTGTCAGGCAAAATAAATCGTTGAGGATGAGGTGTTACGAAACACCTCATCCTCAACGACGACCTGTTTACCGTGGAAACTGGTTAACCCTTTCAATCCATAAACTTTTTTTTTAAATTCTTGTCATCTACTGAGGATTTTATTTAGCCCGGGGGGATATTTTTAAAACTAGATTGATTGTATATATACTTCATTATCCCCTTCACTACTACATATATTTCTTGTTAAATGAAATCGTCGAGGGATAACAAGAGTAACGCAGAAAATGTCTCCGGAGCGAATTGGTTAAGCTAAAGTTCCTCTATGAATACCCCTACATATCTTTTCTTGAATAAAATCGTCACGAAAGAGCAAAAACAGTAAATGTCTCCGAGGTGAACTGGTTAAGCGGCTCTATGAATCCCTCCCGTGGTTACTCTACACCCCTCCCACGTCTGCACTTCCTCGTTCGCAGGCACACTCGCTCCTCATGCATTGATATCGCGTTCTTTACCACGCCACCTTTCACAATTTACTCTGAGTTACTGCCGCTCCATGTTTTTCATTTTATCAGCCCTACAACTACTCACACAATTTAACGCTTGGACTCACTTCTCGCACTCACTGAATCGTGCACTCTCAATCCAAATTATTCTCTCACTCTTCTTTTATAAACCCTGCTACTCTCACAAATTATTGCTGGTAATCCACAGCTTCTCTCTCATTCAATAAACTGTACACTCTCACTCTACAGCTCTTAAGGTTTATGCTTGTACGCTTAGTTCCTCTTGTGCACTGAATCATGAACTTTTACTCTACCATCCTCACAATGTAATGTCTGTACTCTTAAGTCCTTTTACCCACTGATGTATTCTCAGTCTACCACTCTCACAACTTACCGTACTGTTCCTACTCATACTGCCTCCCACGCATCGAACTGTATACTTTCACCCACCACGCTCACAATGTAATGTTTGTACTTACTCTCTCCCCCAGTGAAACATGCTCTCTCTCTCATATTTCCTACCACATTTACGCTTCCTCACTTTATCATTCACTCAGCTTATTTCTCTCTCTCTCTCTCTCCCAATGACTCACTGTGACTCGTATTCCTACTGACTCACGCCCTCTTAATAACCATTCGCCAGCCCGAACAGTTTGCTTACACAGGCATCGAGGCGTTTGCTTTCTTTCGCTAACTTGCTGTCTTCTTGCTTTCTCCTTCCCTTCCGATAATGTCTAACATCAGCTTTCTCTCGCAATCTCTGTTTACTTTCTACATCCTCTACTTCTTTTCGCATATTTCTTAATGTATGGTTTATTTTGCTAACTCGCTGCCTTTTTTCTACTTTCCTTCGCGTAAGTTTTAACGTTTGCTCACCTTCACGGGCTCCCTATCTTTAACTTCCTACACTTCTCTTCGCGTAATTTTTCATCTGTCATATTCCATCTCCCCTTTCCTTCTGATGGTTCCCTACTCTCCTCTCTTTTCCTTTACACAGGTTCTTGTATTTATATTCTGGTCTTCTCCATCAACTTATTTCGATGCCATTTACCTCGCGTTCTCATTCTGTTCTCCTTCCTTCACTCAAGTACTTCTCTTTACATTCTGGTCTCCCCTCTCAGCCTATATGGATACCCTTTTCCTCGTTCTCTTGTTCTCTTCCATTTTTTTTTTTTAATACAGTTTTCTCCTTCTCTTATGGTTACTTATTTCTCTCTATCCCTTTCCTTCATTTCACTTTGTTTCCTCTCCTTATATTCTGCCTTTTTACCAAACTGTATTTTATTATACCCCCTCATTAACACTTACAGTAACTGCTTTCCTCTAATTGCATCCCCTTTCATTTACCACTTTTTCCCCTATATACACTGCTTCTCTTTACGTTTGTATCCACGCTTTATTCCTCCCTTTATTCTTATCGTAATTTATTCCCTTCTATGCTTTTTACTAACCCTCGTCTTTTAAGTCTGCATTTTTTTAAGGCACATATTTCGATTCAAAACTCTTCCGTTTTCTATTTTTTCTTTTCCTATTTGAACATTTCTTATATTCCCTTCTCGTCCTACTCCCCCCCCTCCTCTCCATCTCTCTTATATTTTTCATTAATTTTCATAATCCTCGTTTAAACTTCCAATCTATCGTGCTTCATTCCCTCCTCCCTCTATTTTCCCTCGTCTATCTCTTCCCTCTCTCAGTCTCCCCTCCATCTCTATCTTCCCTCCCCCTCCGTCTCTTTTTCCCCTCCCATTTTTATATCTCTCTCCCTCAGCCTCCTTTACATCGGTTACTTCGTCCGTCTCTATCTCTTCTCTCCTTCAATCTCCCCCTACTTAAGTCCCTCCCTCCATCTCAATCACCTCTCTCTCTCAGTCTCTTCCTCCAACTTTATTCCTCTCCCCCTCCATCTATACTTCCTCCCTCCCTACCTCAGTCTCTCCATCCATCTCTATCTCCTCCCTCCCTACCTCAGTCTCTCCATCCATCTCTACATCCTCCCTCAGTACCTCAATCTCCTTCAATTTCTATCCTCTCTCTCTCCCTCCATCTCTCTCCCAGTCTCCTCTCCATCCATCTCTATCTCCTCTCTGCCTCCATCTCTCCCCCAGTCTCCCATCTATTCTTACCACTGACTCATCCGCCTCGCCACCGACCCACCTTACGAGAGAGAGATAAATGATATATGTATATAATTAAATACGGGGAATTACGCAACAGGCCAATAAAAACAACGACCGGATTGACAAGACCACTTCCAGCTAGGGTTTCTCTCTCTCTCTCTCTCTCTCTCTCTCTCTCTCTCTCTCTCTCTCT
>JAGKTI010028486.1:0-12932 GCA_018397915.1 Birgus latro | reverse complement strand
CTAGCTCAGTCACACAAGATTCACACTGTGGTGTGTGTACTATCCTGCTACAGGAGAAAAGCACTGTCGCCTATGAGCGTAAAAACCTCGTATTTACGTTAAGAGAACCAAGCTTGAGGGAAAAACTCCGAGACGACGGTGAAAAATCCTGTACTCAGGTCAAACCTAGCGAAAGTTTGCTACATTTACATTGACAACTAATTGTTATGTAGCGTTGTGTATGTGATACACGGTGTAGGTGTAACAGTTGTAGTGTAACTGTACCTATGTATAAAGCAATAATGTTACAAATAAATGCAATAATAAATGCGACGAGGGCAGAGGAGAAGAGCTGGCAGCATGCAGCAGAGACAATCAGTGGACCTGCACATCAAAACTGCTTCACCCACCAACTGTACCTGTGGAATGAGTCAAGGTGGAGCATCAATAGTGTCAATGTGACAATTTGTATTAAATTGCAATTACCATCCACCCAGCAGTCAATCCATATACAATAGAAAGTACACTTTAGCTGAAAATCAATTGACGGCAAGTTTCATACATTCGAGGTCGCCATTATTTTCTTAATACTTGCCCTTTATAACATATACTTACGGCTAATAAAGGGCTCGTTGTCGGTGTCCTCAGTTGGGATCGTCGCAACTGCCTGTTTGTCATTGGTGTCCTCGGTTGGGATCACCGTGACTGCTCACTTATAACTACACACTTATTGCTACAAAGGGCTCATCATAGGTGTCCGTGGTTGGGATCACTGCGACTGCCCATTCATCATCGGTGTCCTCGGTTGGGGTCGCCGTGACTGTGCACTTATTGCTAATAAAGGTAAGTCAAGAATCCCTATGCAAACTTGGGCAGGTAACATTTTAACACCCAGCGTGGGTGTGAACACTCATGTGGAATTTGTGTATTCTCCAGGAATACTCAGAGAGGCCCACAGCTCGAGACACACCACAAGGTAATTCAAACACAGCCTCAGATTGGCTCTGCGGGGGTCTCGAACTTCCCCCTTAACCTACAGTACATACAGTATGTACAAGCCCTACACTTACAACTAATAAGGGCTCGTCGTCAGTGTCCTCGGTTGGGATCGCCGCGACTGCCCGTTAGTCATCGGTGTCCATGGTTGGGATCGCCGTGACTGTGCGCTTATGAGCTACGGTACATATGTATGTACAGACCCTAGACATATTACGTCCTGTGGGGCCAATGGGCGAGACGTCAGGTCTGCATCCACATTACCACTGCCCTCTCTCTCACACGACTCAGAGATTATGGATGTGGATTCAAATGGCACAGGAAGGAAACTTTCCTAATGAGTGGTATGTCGACACACATTGCAGGAGTCCACAAAACTATCTATTTCCTGACCCATTCCTGGCCAGAAAAAGTCAGCACGGATACGGCCTTGGGTTTTCTTTTTGCCCATATGACCTTTTGATGCTGAACAATGACCCCATTCTAACATGCTTGGCAGTACTTCTCGGGAACGACAAACTGCAGTCTAACCTTCCCCTTGGGTGTTCGTGACTCATGGTAGAGCCGTCCTTGTTTGCGAAGGAACCTGGCTCGTCCACCCCGTGAACACTTGGTCACTTTACCCTTTTGTTTCTTCCGCACAACAGCAAGTGTCGGGTCAGACTGTTGTTCTTGGACAACATCTTGACTACAAGTCAGATATAGCTGCAATGCAATGGCCATCGGGGCGACACAATATGGAGCCTTTGCCATGGCTCGTGTTACTGCAGCCGAAGTCTGAGTAGTGACATCTACGGTGCAACTAGACTTGGCATCTGGTATGTTACATATGGGAGATGCTACCTGGATACGTGCCTCAGGGAACAATCTCATTTATCCGTCAATAAGCTGAGCTTGGACCTGTGTGCCTGTGTATTCCTCAGGACGAACAAGACTCTGCCTGACAGTGCAACCTGAGGAACCATTGTCTCTCAGGACATTAACAGAAACACCTCCCACAAACCCTGGCTGAACAAGGAAGGCACTGTTACCTCTGGGAGGGCATGTGGAGGAAGCGGCCAGCCATTGATAAGGCTGCATGGCACACAACTCTTCAAACGTGACAGAACTATATGCCTGAGTTGTCGTACCTGAATTAGGTGCACGAGGAGTCGTACTTTGACTAGATGCGCGAGTTGTACTTTGACTAGGTGCTTGAGGGGTCGTACCCGAACTAGGTGCACGAGGAGTTGTACTCACCATCTGGGGAGCAGGAGCACTGACGGCCTGTGGAGGAGAGTTCACCATCTGAGGAGGACTAGTGAACTGTGAAGGAGGACCTGTGCTGGTGGGGATGGCACCATCGTGTGCCTGTTGGGGAATGAAGGCTGCGTTTGCCTCCTGCCTCCGATACACTTGGACTGGTGCTGAAAAGGTTTGGCCCGCTTGTTGATTGCATGGCTGATACTGCTGCTGTTTGGGATACTGCTGCTGGTTAGGGTACTGCTGAAGGTTGCTGCATATTCTGCCCCTGGTCCTTCTGCAATTTGCCTGGACCATGACCATTATTCAGAGAATGGCCTTGATGCTGGAGTTCAGTCTGCGATTGCTTACCAGACATAGCAGCTTCTTTCTTATTCCATGGCTGTTGCCTACGAGTTTGGTACCCATACGCAGCAAAGAAAGCGTCAGCCTTTTCCACCGTTTGGTTTGCATCTTTTGCTTTGCACATCTTGAGCTGAGCCATAAGCTCAGCAGGCCACGGCTTTTCCAGCTGTGTGCGCAGCACAAGGTCGATTATTCCCTCTCACTTGCTAGGAGTCTCGTCCTTCTCCATCCACTCGCCTAAGTATGCCTTGAGATGGTCAAGGAACTGCACAGCTGTCTCCTTTTCCTGGAGACGCGCCTTCACGAACTGATTCCTGGCATCATCAACGGTAAGACCGTACGCTTTGATAAGTGCGGTCTTCATCATCTCGTACGTGAGATTATCTTCGCAAATTCTGTGGCGAAAGTCAAGGGCAGGGCCCTCAAACAGGCTAAGGAACTGAAGCTGCTTAGCTGCCTCATCCAGATCGTACAGCTTTGCCATGTCTTCGAAACGAGCTATGAATGACTTGATTCGCTCGCCTTTCTTGTAAGAAGGAAGCTTGAGGCATGGAGTTGCTAGAACAGGTGCTGGGAGAGCACATGTGGAGCTTGGGTTAGCTGCACCCGATGTGCTTGAAGCCAAGGAGTCTCGCTTCACCTTCAGCACTTCAAGCTCGTGTTTCCGTTCTCGATCTCGTTCCTCAAGCTCACGCTCCTTCTGACGTTCCTCACGCTCCTTCTCGCGTTCCTCGTATTCACGTTCTCTTTCATGTGCATCACGCTCGGCACGCTCGTGTTCACATTCTCTCTCATGTTCCTCGTGCTCATATTCTTTCTAACGTTCCTTAGGCTCACGTTCTTTCTCACGTTCCTCGCACTCATATTCACACTGTTCTTTTTTGTGCTCGCGCTGTTCTTTTTCGTGTTCATGCTGAATTTTCCGCTCTTCACGGGCAGCATTCTCGCGTTGCTGCTCATAATTGCAGTGCAACAGGACATAATCTCTAATTTCCTGGGGGCTAGTAAGCCCCATATCCTTGGCTTCCTGCACGTATGTACTTGTTTCCATGCTGCTCAGATTGAGACTGAGTTAAGACTGAGACTGATATGCTGGCTGGTGTGCAGCAGTCTACCTAACTAAGAGTGAGTGAGTGATTTTGGTAATAATTTCAAAGCTAGGAGTTTATATCCTGGCGAGGTCGCCAGATGTCAGGGGGAAAATGAAAAATGTAACTATGAATGCTAGTAATAACTATCGAGTCGATTATCACGAGAAAATTGACCCTTGAAATCAAGTAGCGATTTCACTTTTATGCTGGCTTACTTCGCCAATTCTCTAGAGTTGAGAATTTATAAACTTTCTCAACAGTACATAGCAGAGACTAAACACTCAAGAAGGCTGTATTACTGTACTGTTGGCCTCTGAAAAAGTTAGTTTCTCCCCTTAACATTCAAAAAATAATAATAATAAAACAGGATCTTGGCTGAGCCAAACTCCTAGCTGCCACAACGGATTTTAAGAATTAATACCAAGAGCTGGCCTAAGTACCAGTCGTGATTAATATAAGGAGTTGTGCTAACTTCGAGTAGCAAAAGTGTACTAAATATGTGGGGAAATCAAACACGACTGTTACATTTAACAAAGCTCAAGAAAACGAACTGTAAATTTATTAATTACAAGAAAAATTTACGCTACATGAATCAATTCAAAATCAAAAAAAGGGAAATGCACTCACTCAAGCACTCAGACAAATAGCTAAATAAAGCACTGAGGTAAATAACTAAAGAACCTTAAATGTAGGAAAAACGAAAGAAATACTAAACAGTAATGAGACCGCTGCTAATACAGTCGATCACCAGGCTGGTGGGAGCTTCGGGAATTCACGCCGATACAGCCGAGACTTGTGAGATCGCTAAGAAAAGAGACCTGCTCGAGCTTTGCACATAGCACATTCACACTCCGAGACTGTCACTTGGACAACTGACTGTGTTTGAATGTCCTACATAAGGAACATGTGAAAGAGGCGTGGCCAAGTAACGGCTAGAGAGGCAAGTACAAAGAAATGACAGTTTGGAAGTTATCGCTCAGAGGAATGCACTGTCTGTACATAAAGACAATCACTCGCGAAAGATTGACGAAAGTTTGAAAATTTGATGCAAATATAAGTACGCGAGTGGACGGTTGAGAGAATGGCGAATTCTCACGGACTTCAGAACTATTCGTCGCTCACGCAAAATAACTCAATGTCACGATTTACAATACATAATTTCACGATGTAGAAAATTCGTGACAAGAGACTGGCAAACGGATTTTAACGTGGAAAGATGTAAAGTACTTAACAAAGGCAAGACCATCGGAGATACTAAATACAAGTGAGATAAAAAAGAAATTAATAAATCGGGATGCGAGAAATGTCTACTGTAGGTGTTATGGTTAGTAAAAAACTCGAACTAAGGCAACAGTGTGTTAATGTGAGAAATGAGGCAAATAGGGTTCTAGGATTTATTTCGTGAAGCGTGAGCAACAGATCATCCAAAGTAATACTGCAACTTTATCTATCAATAGTAAGGCCACATTTTGATTAAGCAGTGCAATTTGGGTGTCTGTACTAGAGAATGGTTATATATTAGTTAGAAAATGTACAGAGAAGAATGGCAAAAACGATACATGATGTTCGTAACCTTTCATATGAAGACGGACTGAAAAGACTAAATTTTCAATCACTATAAAGGTGTAGAGTAAGGGGAGACATGATTGCTATGTTTGATTGGACGAAGGGAATAAATAAGGGAGCTATTAGCAAGGTTCTTAAAGTGAGCACTAGTAAAGTGAGAACTAGAAGTAATGGTTTCAAACCAGATAAATTCCGTTTTTGTAAAGAAATAGGTAGAAATTGGTTTGGCAAAAGAGTAATGGACAAATGGAATAGGCGACCTAGTGATGTAGTTGCTGCCCCTTCCACTTGAGAGTTTAGGCGATAAAATCATATGGCAAGTAAGGGTTAGATATAATAATCTCCTAATAACTGGTACTAATAATTCTTTTTCATTTTCAGGTTTCTCTATGATAGTCTCTTTTCATCTTTCACACTTTCCTATAAATTGTCCACGCCAGGTTTTCTACTGTATACTGCATAGTATTCCTTTTGATTTTTCCTGCCCGCTTTGGCTGGAGGGTTTGGTGAGTGGGAGAGAGCTTTCTTTTATGCTATCCTTGCCTTGATCTAGTGGTTTAATCACTCTTATAGGTGCTGCCTGGCATGGGACAACTGACCTACTGCAGTTTTCCTCTCTTCTGATGTTATGTTATATACCTTTTCTGTGGCGGACAAAATTTTTTGATCTGCTGTTAACCATCTCGGCTCTGAATTATTCTTTTTAAACGCTTTTGAAGTGATATATGTATCCCGGCCTCTGTTTATTGTATTTATAAAATCATCATATTTCTCACTGACGGATCGGCTACGTGGTACTTGCCCTGAATTAATCTCGACGACCAGAGTTACACTCCCACCTTTCCCTCATCTATGACCTGAGTTTCCCCAGTGACTTCTTTGACCTGCAGTACGCTCTCACCTAAATGCTGTCCCTACCTGAGCCTCCCCAGTGACCTGATACACATCCTTAAGAAATCAGTCTCCTCATGGATCGCGGTTTTCAGAAGAACGGTCATTCCATCTAAATTTTAACTTAATTTCTTCATGGTCACATTTTCCAAGGCGTTCACCAACTTCCATATAGCTAACATGTTTTCGCTATTAGATAAAAACGAATTTAGTATATTACCCTATCACCTGTAGTGGGCTCCCTGATACACTGACAAATGAAATTATCCTGCACTACCAGAAATTCCTCTGACTGCATCCTATGTCAAATTCTGTCAATCTATCCTTGGCATATTAAACTCCTCTGCAATAATTACTGAGCTGGATTGTGCTGCTTTCTTAATCTCCTCCTAAAGGTATTTGTTATCTTCTCTGCCTAATGTTGGAGGCCTGTATATAACTCATAAGAAAATTTCTTCTTGTTTTTGCCTATGTCAGCCCAAACAGGTTTAGTATTCCGATTGATTTAAATATTTGTTTCATTGTAACAATTTAAAGAATCTTAGGAAATTACTACACTTTCCAAACGGTTTGGACTGAAAAATATTACATCCCTACATCTGATATTCGGCCAAAAATTCACGAACCTCTATTCATCCACGTTTAGCTAATAGCGGTAATATCTATTTTCCCCGCACTAATTATAACCTTTAGTTCGTCCATTTTGCCACGTAATATCCTACTGTTGGCATAATAGACTTGTAAATTATTACTAGAACTAAGTTATTACACTGGGGAGTACTTCTTTCGTTATTCTTGATTTTAAATGGGAAACTATTATCTCTATTGATATACCTATTTTATATGCCATCGTTTCCTGTTTGTATTTGAGGTGCTGCAGTGGATGTATCTACTTAATGATACTGAGAAGAAACAACAAATTGTAACCTAACAACACCATGAGCTGTATATGACTTCTGGTGCAGCTGATACTGCTTGAAGACAAATCTTTAAATTTTCTTGAGTGCTTAATTATGTTGTCAATAAGTTTCAAGCAGACAACACGTGTCTAGTCACTCATTTGTTCTCTTACAAAATCTAGGCTATTTACCACATCCTGCATCTTTGCAATGGGCAGTGGCGTGGTCTGCGCCGGGCCCCTTGCTGACTGTTGGTACAGTAACGCAAGTTAGGTGGCAACCTTAACGGCGCAACTATTCTTACGCTTTTGATTTTATTTATGATGAGGTCAAACAGAGGTTCCAACACGACTGCTGCAGTTACTGAACATGAGTAAATGGGAAATACTGCCTGGCGTCTTTGCCCCAGGATACAGTCTTGTTTATCCATCAGTTATATCAATTCGAAAATGTCAACCTGTGCACTCCTCAGGCCGAAATGGACTTTGTCACCTGAGCAACTTGAAACGTTGTCTCTAAGTAACCTGGCGGAGATACCTACAAACCCTGGCTGGACAAGAAAAGCACTGTAGCCTACACGTGAATCTGTGGATGCAGCGGGAATCTGATCAGGAGGGTGGCAAGTATATGCAAGGAAATAACACCTGACAAATCAGCTACTGGCAGAGAAGGACCTACACTTTGAGAAACTGAATTCTGATTATATTGCTGAATACTGATCGTCGGCGAGGACTCTGGGCTCCAGCATTGCTGCAAAATGTGGATAGCACTGGCCTTCTGCTTCCTAAGTTGTAATATGTAAGCTGTGATCTGTGGTGTAGGGAAAGAAACGGTCCAGCGCTCTAGAAGCCACTCTTAACTGTTCCTGTCAAGGGTGTTACTTATGATTACACTTCCATTCATGCAGATGATTATTTTCTTATCAAGTATGCAGCTAAGCTTTACTGAATATGTCATAGCTACTCGCTAAAGCAACAGTTAGCTCAGCTGCTTAACTATGATAGCGCCTTATTTCATTATTCAACTTAGGAACGAACTGTTTGCAGGGAGTAATGAAAACTATATCTAACTCCTGCATTTAGAAAAATCTGTCTTAAAATGACATAAATCGTCTGGAGGTAGTAAGAACAAAATACAAACACATTATTGTAGAGAAGGGGCTTACTTTTAACTGTTATTCTTCCGAAAACAAAATTCGGTTGATGAACAGAGTATTGTGGGTAATAACGGTACGTGCAGGATGCTATATTTTAGTATCAATGCACTTTAAGTTTGCTTCCTACTGATCATTTACACAGTTATGCCGCTTCATATTAATTAATTACGAGCCTCTCCATCTACCCATCGTTCTCCAAATCACTTTCTCACATTCCTTTTCCATAGCAATCACTTTCACATTCAAGCATCGCCTTAACTTGGTCATTTGCCCCAGCCACTTTTGCCTGTGAGCTGTTGCTACCTTTCATGCAGTAACCACGATACTCTTACAATCTCATGCTCTATATGCTTAGATTATTCTTCCTTTTATATCTGGTTATTTCCTCCTCAGTCACTGCAACATATAAGTTGGAGGGATTCTCCTGCTGATCCACCACAAGGTACTTCTTAAGGACCACCGTGAAGCTGCCACACACACTTCACAAGAGCACCAGCCCCCCCCCCCTTACTCCTGCTACCGGTCCTGTGGTGGACGCAACAGGATTCACCGTTCCAAGCTCCCACCTCATGCATCTCTTATAAATCTAGGGAGCTACTTTTGTGGGATTCCCTGCCACCTCCTATAGTGATACCATAGTCACTTACAGTTTCTGTGTCACAGGTGTACTCGTAAGTGCTGAGTGGCACTCAGTGTGTACCTGCCGCTATATTTTACTTAGTTTTAACAGTGCTCTTTTTTCACTGTATTTGCTACATTGATAGAGACTTTGAACATGTTCCCCCTGGTTGTAACATTTATTTCGAATTAACATTTTGAGAAACTTAGAGACATGAATGCGATATTTCGTATCTCTGCTTACACGCTTCTCCCCCTACCCAAACCTATAACCAGCATTTCACACTGGCTTGATTGTAACCTTCTTGCTCCTATGGATACTTCACATTTCTCCTCTCAGAGACGATGCATGAACGAAGCTTTTACCTTCACTCTGGAACAAAAAATGTTGTATTCATAATTTTATATATTAAAATACAATATATAAATTATCTGATATCCGTATGTGCATTATCCGTACCACGTCATTTCCTTTTTATGTGACCGTCTCCTTTCCAACATTACCTCACAAGCATTGGTGAGTGACCTGATATTGGACTGTATTGTATGTTTATTCATATTTGATATTCATGTTTTGTGTTAATTTATTGCTCTTTTGTAGGCTAGAATAATTCTGAAGGCTGTTGTGTCATATATGAGGGGTCTGGGGGTTGGTATCGCATTATTCATAAATTTCACTTATTCGTTTTGGCTTTGCCTCTATTATACGGATATTAGGAATTTTACTATACATAATAATTCATAAGGGAACGTTCGATATTTCTCTTTAGCAGTAATTTATTGTGAAGTCTTCCTGTAGTCCATAATTCTTGATGTTCTTACGCATATACAGCTATTAATCACACCACTTTATTGCCATGAACAATGTGCAATATCTTTTCCTGAATTATCTCTTTTAGTGCTTTGAGACTCTACAATTCCCAGAATCATTACCTCAACCCAAGAGTTACTTCAGAGAATTAAAGTTCTGCCACAACACGCAGAGCGCAGAGGTAATAATAAATTTAAAAAAAAAAACTGTAGAACATTGGGAACCCTCCCCCCCCCTTTTTTAAGGTGGGGGCGCCCATTATCCACCTACTTAGTGTAGTGGTACTCTGATTTTAGAGTAGCAATACACTGAGTGGCAAGCCAAATGATTTCCTGTAAACCAGGAAAACATTTACAACACTGGGTGGTAACCTTATAACCAACCAACACGTGTTCCCTACGTGACAACAAGTTGCCTGGAGGAGGGTTAGTGCCCCTCCACGGAAAATAACTAACTAAAAATACGAACAAG
Source organism: Birgus latro (assembly GCA_018397915.1). NCBI lineage: Eukaryota > Metazoa > Arthropoda > Malacostraca > Decapoda > Coenobitidae > Birgus > Birgus latro. Next base: position 2,867 of record JAGKTI010028486.1, on the reverse strand, counting down.
AAGCCTTGGACCAGGACTGACCTAAAGGTGACGACTAAGGACTGAACAAAGAATAGCTATATGGAATGTACGGGGTGCAAATGATGAGGTGAAAGAAAGAGAGATTGTCCAGGTGCTTGAGGGTGCGAATGTGGATGTGTGTGGATTAATTGAAACTAAATGGAGAGGTGAAAGTGTGAGAGAATGGGAGTATGGATGGGTTATATGTGCGGGAGTAGGTGAGAATGAGAGGGCAAAAGAAGGAGTGTGTATTGTTGTAACAGATGGAAGGAGAATATAAGAAAGTATGGATCAGTTGGGTCAAGGATTGTGCGGGTAAGACTGAAAGTTGGACTACAAATGTGGGCGATTGTGTTCGTGTATGCGCCAACGCAAGATCGTGCAAGCAGAGTTAAAGAGGAGTTCTGGATAAATGTGGAAGCCTGCATGGAAAAGTTTGAAAGGACTGAGAGAGTTTTTGACTGGAGATATGAATGGAAAAGTAGGGAATGTGAAGGTGGATGGAGTGGTTGGTGAGTGGGGTGTGCCTGCAGAGATGGATGAAAATGGCAGTGCTTTAGTGGACATTTGTGCCGGGAGGGGGTTGGTGATAGCTAATACCCTCTTCAGGCACAAAATGATCCATAGGTATACGTGGCGTGTGATGAGAAGGGTGGGTGATGAACTGAGTGAACAGAAGGCAATGATTGACTATGTGTGTGTGGATGAAAGGATGAGAAGGTTTGTAATGGATGCAAGAATATCTAGAGGCTGGGGGAGAGCGAATCAAAGTCCAAATGAAATGGAGAAATAGAAGAAGGGAAGGACAGGAGGAAGTAGTTCATGCAAGGAGGGTGGAAAGGTTACAAGAGGATGGAAATGAGGCAGAATGTAGGAGGGAAGTGGAGGAGCGATTGGGTAATTATGGATTGGAGCAGATGGGGAACGTGGAAGGTGTGTGCAAGATATTCAGTGAAGAAATCTTTGCAGCATGTGAGGTGGTGTGTGGGGTGAAGAGGAGACGAAAAGGGGTGCACGGAACAGCATGGTGGAATGAAGAGGTGTGAGGGGCTGTGGCACAAAAGAAGAAAGCATATAGTGAGTGGATGAGAAACAGGGGCGTGGAAGAAGTTGAGAGACAAAAGAGAGAGTTATATGTAGAGAGGAAGAGAGAGGTGAAAATTTTAGTAAGAGAGAGTAAGAAAGAGTGGACGAGGAATTTGGAAGGAATATGAATATAAAGTGGAGGGAATGTAAGAAAATGTTCTGGAGAGAGGTAAGGAGAGTTAGACAGGGTGCCAAAGAAGTTAGTTGGGGAGTGAAAGATAAAAATAGTAGATTACTAGTGGAGAAGGGAGAAAAAGTGAGCAGATGGAGAGAACACTTTAAGTAACTGTTGAACATAGAGAATGAAAGTAATGCGAGTATAAGTGGCTGGGGAATGGCTGGGAGAAGGAGCGATGTGAGAAGAAAGGAAGAAATCAGTTGGATGGAAGTTGTGGAAGCAATGAAGAAAGTTAAAATGGGGGAAAGCCCCAGGAATTGATGGAGTGTGTGGTGAAATGCTGAAGCATGGGGGAGAGATAGTAGTAGAATGGATGTGGAAGATGTGCAGATTGGCCTGGGAGCTATGGAAAAGTCCCGGAGGATTGGAAGTCATGTATAATTATTCCCCTGTACAAAGGAAAAGGGGAAAAATGTGTGTGTGGTAATCAAAGGGGCATTTGTCTTCTTAGTGTAATAGTAAAAGTATATGATAGGATACTTACTGACAGAGTTAGGGAAATAACAGAGGAGTTAGTTGGAGAAGAACAGGGAGGTTTTAGGAAGGGAAGAGGTTGTGTAGATCAGATATTAATTTTTAGATCTTTAGTGGAAAGGTTTCTAGAGAAAGGAAAGAAGTTGTATACGGACTTCATGGATTTGAAGAAAGCATATGACAGGGTGGATAGACAAGGATTGTGGAAAATATTAAAAATATATGGAGAGATGGGAAGTTGTTGAAGGCCATGAAGAGTATGTATGAGGGTGCTGAGGCTGCAGTGCGTGTGGATAGTGAACTTAGTGAGTTTTTCTGTTTGAAGGTTGGATTGAAACAAGGATTTGTCATGTCTCCATGGCTGTTCAGTCTGTATATGGATGGGTTATGAGAGAGATACAAGGTAGGGCAGTGGATGTTGGAGAGGCCCAAGTGAGAGAGGGCAGTGTTTGGAAACTCCCTGTAGTGTTGTTTGCAGATGATACTGTGTTGTTAAGCGAAGACGAAGGGGAGCCTCAAGGCTTGGCGGATGTTTGGGAAAGAGTGCAAGAAACGGAATCTAAAGGTGAATGTAGGGAAGAGTAAAGTTATGATCTTCGAGAGAAGTGAAGTCAGTGAAAGTATAGTGAGGCTGGATGAGGAGGAAATGGAGAATGTGAGTTCATTTAAGTACTAGGGTAGTGTGATAAGTAAGGATGGAAGTTTAGAGGATGAAGTGCTTGAAAGGATGCAACAAGGATGCTGGCTCCTTGAAAGCAGTGATAAGAAACAGAGAAGTGAGCATGGAAGTGAAAATGCTATTACATGACAGTATTATGATACCAACTCTAACGCATGGAAGTGAAGCTTGGACCCTGTTGGAGGGACAGAAGTCAAGAGTGAGAGCAGTGGAAACGAGTTAATTGAGAGGAGCATGTGGAGTCACATGGAGGGACAGACTGACAAATGAGGAAGTGAAGGAGTGTTGTGGTATGGATGTGGATCTGATAGGAAGCGTTAGGAGAAACACATTGAGGTTGTTTGGCCATGTGGAGAGGATGGAGAGTGAAAGACTGACGACGAGAGTGTATGCGAGTGAGGTGGGGAGGGGGAGAGGGAGGAGGAGGCCAAGGATGAGATGGAGGGATGG
>JAGKTI010028485.1:0-12933 GCA_018397915.1 Birgus latro | reverse complement strand
AACAAGACTACTCTGGCTCTACATGCTTTCCATAACTTATTTGATTACCAACGTATTCGAATGTAAAATCATTGATACAATTAGGCATTAAAGATGGAGAGGAGGTGATTTTAGAATGAAAAGCAAACAAAACGACATATATAGCCAGTCGCCAGAACGCCATATAGTGGCTGTTTAAGTTAATTGTTTTCGGGTGGGTCACTACCCCTCCGCCAACTCACTTGCTGATGCATAGGGAACAAGAGTTATGTTACCACCCAGCGTTGCAAATGGTGTTCGTTTTCGTGTGTGTGAGTATTGACGCACAGTAATGTATTCCATTAACCCATCAATAACCCCTGGTGTTGAACAACCCTTTACAGCACCGGTGTCAGTGACACTGAGTTAGTGTGTTATTTAAAAAAAAAAATGTGAATTTTGGGAAGGGAACGAAGATCACTGGTATGTTTACATGACTCTGCTACTACCCCAAGCGGTTAGGCGGTTGCTTAATCTCAAATGTTTTCGCCCAGTTGGTAAATGCAGAGTAACTATGAATTCTGTGAATCATAGCGAATCACAGCATGGGTTTAGGAAGCTAAATAACACATTGTTAGGTGTGCCAGACGATTCTCTCCACATCTAGGTATTCCCAGATACCATAATCCCGTAAGGGGTGGCCATTTGACTAGTTACTTGTCTTACACGGAGGGGCACTAACCCTCCACCAACCCACTTGTTGACACGTAGGGAGCACGTATGGTTTGGTTATATGGTTACCACCCAGCACTGTAAATGGTTTCTTGGATTACAGGAAACCATTTGGCTTGTCACTCAATGTAAAGCCACCTGTAAAGGAAAGAAAAAGTGACAGGAAGGATGGGAGAAATAGGAAGAGGAGGGCAGGCACAGAAAAAATTGACAAAGGCTAAGGAAGTAGGCAGCACTACATCAACTGAGTAGATGATGGTAACTTTAAGAAAAATAAATTGATTTCAGAAGAATGGAAGAAACTTACTTTACGTACTCAAGATGGATTAAATTTCTTCCATTTAATTTTCTTAAAGATGTGAAGATCGCCTGGCGCATCTAGCAATGTGTTTTTTACTTTCCTAAACCCATGCTCTGATTCATGAAAGAATTGAAGTTGTAGTGCATTTACCAACTGGGCAAAAACATTTGAGATTAAGCAACCGCCCGACTGCTTGGGATGGTAGCATAGTCATGCAAACATACCAGTGACCTTCGTTCCCTTCCCATAATTGTTCACCGTTTTTTATTGCTCACACTAACTCAACGTCCCTGACACAGGCGCTGTAAAGGGTTGTTCAACACAAGGGGTTATTAATGGGGTAATTGAATACATTACTGTTTGCGTCAATACTCTCCCTTTCACCTATAAACACAAAAATGAACAAAAGAATGAGTGCTAAATGTATTTTAACTTTTTTTTTTTTTTACAACGCTGGGTGGTAACCATATAACCAAACCATATGTGCTCCCTACGTGTCAACAAGTGGGTTGGTGGAGGGTTAGTGCCCCTCCCCGTAAAATAAATAACTCAAAGTCAAATGGCCACCCTTTACGGGATTATGGTGTCTGGCAATAGATAGATAGATAGATAGATAGATAGAATACATTACTGTTTGCGTCAATACTCTCCCTTTCACAAACACAAAAATGAACAAAAGAATGAGTGCTAAATGTACTTTAACTTTCATCAGAAAGACTCTACCAATTCATATTCCTCCAGTTTATTTTATGTATTTTTCCGACTTTAGGTTAGGTTAGGTTTGGTTAAATTATTAGGTACAGTTAAACTCGGTTAGGTTAGGTTTAGTTAAACACTTAGTACAGTCCCTTCCACCATTATGCTGAAGAATCGAACAAGAGCTGTCACAGTCGTACATCTAAAGACAACGGGGAAACGGATTTAACCCGCCGAGTCCCAACCGGCTTTTTACCCAGCCTACCCCCAGAACCCGACCGATTTTCGACTTGTTTTGGCTGAAACCTTCGCTTTTGGTGAGGAACATCGAAAATTCATAGTGAAATCGCGATCCTGAGGTAAAAAAAAAAATGTTGATACAGGTGTCACTCAACCTTACGTTTTCCTTCTTTTTCAGGGTACCTGTTTAAGAAAACGAACTATGGAAGAGTTGACTAATTCGCCACTTTAAATTACGTATTATTTCATTTATTTGGTACGAATTTATGTGTAGTAAAAGTCTATAATGGTTTTCACACAATAATATAGGCGTTAATAAGCATTGTTCACTTACCCATTACCCCAGCATATGGCACCTTCCTTTACGACATTACCACTCATCACTTGTTTGTTTCTACCTCAAGCTTCTTTGTTTCTTTGTCTTCCACCTCAGGAATCACTTTCACCGTGAATTTCGTCGTTAGAGACTGTGGGGCAACTTACCTTTACTGGCCAGCTTACTGCTAACACGTGAATTGCCCAGTGTGGGGGGAGGGGGGAAGGGGGGTTAGGAGGGGCCAGGCAGTATCCCCACTTGACAGCAGGTAGAGGAAGGTCTCCCACATATGCCTACCCTAAATCACCCGCGAATGTTGAAAAATGTGCACACAATGGGCCTTGCAATTGCGTGACGTACGGTGTATGTCACATACGGTGTATGTCGTTGGGTCTGTCCGCGGGAAAAAGTTGCGACGTACACTGTACGTCAATGGGACTTGGCGAGTTAAGAAGCAATGTTTATTCGTGGGTAATGCATTACAGTATCAGCGGTTCATGGGCTACACAATTAAGGCAGTAAATGTCATTTTTATGAAGGCGTCAAGAATTAGCGAGGGGTTAATGTACTCTACGATACTGTGCAAATATTGTAATCAATACAGTACTATACCTGAATCTGAAAAATATAGAAACTAGTGAACACATACAAATGTAAAGAAATAGTAGGCCTACAAGTCACATATAACACTTTGTAAGGTGTATCTTATACGAAGGGTCTCGGTTAATGAATCATCTTTATTATACTTCTTTACTGTTCCAGACGATGGTTCAATGTTGATGAAGACAGTGATGATTAATGAATAGTTACGACTCATACGTTCATAGACCACTGATGTGGCTGCTGGCTCCATATGGTCACAGCACGACCCCCAACTACTAGCACACACACCTGATTCTGACTTCCATGACAGCCTGACTAAGGCCAGACCCTAAAGGTGCTGATTAGAACAACTGATCTAAGCCACAGCTCACAGCAGACGACTGTCCTCTCTGTTCCTGCACCTTCTGCACTGACCTGAGACTATACTGAATCAACGAAACCCATTTACCATGATTCACATTTACGCTCAAAACCAGTATACTACAAAATAAAACAAAAAATGTACAAAAGTCATCCATAACCATCGCAAGAAACACATATACAGAGTTGTATAATCACAAAATACATATAAAGAGTTGTATGAACACAAAATACATTGATATACATAGCTGCATAACCCATTTATTACACTGGCGTGGCCAACCATATCCTGGTTGTCATCAAATTATCTTGACAATCTAAATGTGCACCAGCAAGTATTCATGGGTTTGTGTTTGGCCATTACACACTTCCTGAACTGCCGAGATGATTCCGAACATATGCCGAACAATTAAAGACTTTTGTAAATGGGACTATTTCTCAAAACTGCTGAAATATCGGATCTACCGAATAATCAACTGCCGAATAATAGGACATTTACTGTAAAAATAATGATAAAGGATACATGAAAACTATTTACATCTCTACATACAACCAATACTATAAATTTAGCAAAACTATCCAATGAACATCATAAATACTCAATAGATTATAACAAGCAATTTATTCTTTATCTACTCACTTGATCTCACTCTATTTATCTTCGGCCACTTGCTTTAATCCCAGAGCAGGTGGCCTCGATGAAACTTCCTCTGCGTCACCCTTCCCTCCGTTATCACACTGCCCACCCTCGATCCATTTCCTCTGCGTCAACCTTCCCTCCGCTACCAGGCTGCCCACCATCCATTTTCACTCGTATACCCCTCCACCCCACCTCTCCTCCACACCTTCTCTCCTGGCAGTGTTCTGAAATAGGAATAAAAATTAGTACTGGAAAAAAAGACAAATCTGATAACTCCTCTAATATTTTGTATATTACACCTAAAAATTGTCTGTATTACTCATATATGTATTTAACAACTGGCTGCTGAAAGTAAGAAGTGCTAATGCTGGGAGTGGGGCTGAAAGAAGCAGACCGAAAACAACCTGGAACGAGGTCGTAGAGTGGCCTCAGAGATAAGGTACTGAATAGGGAGGCTTGTAGAGATCGTGCAGCATGGAAAGCCACCATTAGATGACAAAGGCTGATGCATGCAAGCACGCTGGAGCCTTTAAAAATGAAATGAAACAATCTCAGATCAGGGTGAAAAAGCTTTCACTTTATGGCTGCTGCTGGCAGACAACTGATTCAACTCAGGAGGGTAGTGTATTGTGTAATCTATGAAGTTCAAAATGTAGCGATATTCTGAAAATTAAAAAAGGTTTGGATCAAGTAGTCTAAGTCCAGGCTGAGACCACTACTCCAACATATCTCTTATACATAGACCATCTTCTTGGGGACTATAACCTGTAGTCTTGAAAATGAGGACAGGGGTTATCCTTTCCACACCCTGCTTGAAGTGCAAGCTCACACCTTCAACGTAAGTGGTAATCTTGAGAGCATGAGAGCGCACCCCTTCGTGTGGGTAGGCACGGCGAACAGTTGGTAACACTGATTAATTTTCAAATTTAAAATCTTAAAAAATAACAATAATAAAAAAAGCATATGAGAGGTTATAAGACTGACATCTGATATAATCTCTTAATGTTAGCAATTCTTACTTTTTATCATTAAAGACTGGCATCTGTTCTTGAATACCCTGTGTAAGAGTATGCATACAGGTTTGGAGAACCTGTACCGAAGGAAAAATTGGGTGTCAGACATAGCTTCAAAGGGGTTCATGCAGTCTGTAATAACCCTACAAATACACCTTGGCTGTTCACACCGACTCTGACTACATTTCTACCTAAAATGCTTGTTTTTGCCATTTTTCCCACCCAGAACACCAAAATCCCACAGGTCCCCCAAGACACTTGGGGCAGGGGGGATTTATTAGAAAACCAATCACAAGGAGTGAAAATACAGGTCAAATTCATTCAAACCGCACCAAAATACACTAGAAAAATATGCCAAGCCAAAACGAAATAGTGCGGACTTGTAAGAGTATATCAAACACAAACATGAGACTTCGTAATTTACACTAACTGGCTGTGCATGAATCATCTGTTTAGGTAGTACTTGGGAATTCTTTACTGCAGGAATCATTTCATGAACTAATCAAACTAATTATACAAGTATCATGCACCATATCCGATAAACAGCTTAGCTGAAATAGTGAAAATAATAAGAAGTGGATATGGTACCTCATCTTTCTTTTCGTCTCATTGTAAAGTAATCATATCTGAAGAATGTGTGAAGTCTTTTGAACTATAAAAATATTAAACGATTACTTTTTTTCTTTACACAATGTTTTTATCATTAAATTAAACTTCCCATCACACACACCATAGGGTCCTTCAAATTCTACACAGTTTTCCATGACGAAGGGGCATGCAGAGGTGCTACAAGACTCCCCTAGGATTCCAGTACTACACTGTGGGAATCCTATCCTGTTCACTGGGGAATGCTCTCCCTTTCGGGTGTTAAGATTACCACAAGATAAGTATACGGCAAGGTAAATGCCTGCCCACAGGTTCCGACTATGGCCGTAAGCCTCTTCCATTTTCCCTCCACCCTGCCATGTTCCAACCCCAGGAAAGTGCATCTGACACACAAATGCATCTGCTTCCTTGTGGTAGTGGTAATAGTTGTTCCCTAGGCAGTATGGCTGAACAGCCCCGAGTCCCTGAGGAAGGCCATGGCCGAGACCGGGCTTTCCCACAGAACTCTCAAGGAGTGTATGTTGTGTTGTTGGCATAGGTGATTGTGCCCAATGCAGTCTTCCATAATGTGCTTAACAGTGTGGAGTGTTGTGTTGCATACTGTGTGCAGTGCAGTCTTGCATACTGTGTGCAGTGCAGTCTTGCATACTGTGCTTAACTGTATGGGGTGCTGTGCTGCATCCTGGACAGGCATCAGCGATGGAGTCATCCAGCCTCAAGAGGGCTGGATGATACCCACATCTCAGCCTGGCCATGTGAACCCTGTCTTCACGAGGGAGATAGGATTCAGAAGGGTGGATATCAGGAGGCTGTGCATGCAGTTGTGTGTTGTCTTTGGAGTGGCGAGTGATCTGAATATGGATATGCTTCTGGAAGCTGGTCTGAGGCAGGTGAGGGGGGAAAGATGACAATATTTGTTTATGACATCGTGTGCTGGGTGTTGTTTTGATGTTCCTTGGTGTGTGTGTGGATGTGCTGCCATGTAGTGTAGTGGATGTTGTGAGTTTGTGGAGGCTGCAGTGAGAGTTTGGGTGCCTCTCATGTCTAGGTGATCCTTGACTTTGAGGACTTTGGTTTCTTGGTGTAGGTGGTCTGTGGGTGTAGTAGCTGTGCAGCCTGTGATTATTTTTAGGGCCTTGTTTTGTATGGTCTGTAGAGTTTTGTAATGTGTTTTAGTGAGTTTAGAAGCCCAAGCAGGGCTTGCATAATTCATCACTGAACATATATACTGTTTGTATACTGTGGTGGTGGTTCTTTGTTGTGTCCAAATGTTGTATGGGCAAGTGACCTTAGGGTACAGAGTCTTGGTGTTAATTTATTTTTGATGTTTTGATGTGTTGTTTAAATGACACTGATGTATGTTACACCAAGGATTTTGTGTGTGTGTGTGTGTGTGGTGTGTGTGTGTCTGTGTGTTGTTTATGGTGAGGTGTGGAATGTGACTGTTTTGCTACCCAGTTTGTGAGAAGGGTCACTGTAGATTTGGCTGGGGCTTTTGTGAATCTGTCTGTGGTGAACCATTTGTGTAGTGTGCTGAGGTAAGGTTGGAGGACGTGTGCGGCTGTGTTTGCGTTTTGCTGTGTACATGTAAGTGTTATGCCATCTGCACAGGAAGCTATGTGTAACTGTGGTGTGTAGGGTGTTGGTATGTCGTGAGGGTGTGTCAATTTTGGCAAAATCCTAAAGTACTAGTTATAAAATGGGTCCTTTTTATCCAGAAAAGCAAAATATATACTTGGTTTTTGTTTTAAAGACCATTTATCTACATATATTTTGTCTTTAAGTTTTGAAGGATCTATCCAGTAAAACTACATCATCGTTAACTGCAGGTACGCAGTAATTTTTTCTCAAGTGAAGTATTTACCATCAAATTATAATAAAGATTGATGTATGATTGTATATTACTGTTTGTAGATGCCAGTAAAGAGTATTTTTGCTTTTAATGATGAAACTCAGATCATGGTTTCATAATACCGTTTTTGGACATATCTTACAAACGGATAGACAGACCTTTAAAAATGACTATGACAAGTTAAATTTTGCCTGGCTGTTGTCAATCTACAATTTACTTTGTTTCTGACAAACTGGACTTCTGATATAAAATTTACCTTTTCACAGTTAGATTAAAGTATATTTAACTAGGATTCTGGGCTGGTGGCAGAGACATACCCGCATGAGTTACAAACTGTTTCACTGCAGTTATAGTTCTGAAAATGAGTCAGGGAACAGTTAAAACCCATGCACTGTCAACCTGTCATCTCAGTCTTTTGGTGGGATGTGGAAAAGTTCTACCCCCAGCTGCTCAGGTATGGCCTGCTTAGGAGAGAGCAGATGAAAGAGGACAGATGCAATTATCCTATCAGTTACCTGATCAATAATGACATTGTTCCTGCCCTAATTGGTCAGTGGCAGAAAGCTAAGGTTTTATTCATTGTGCCTGTAATTAACAGTAAAGTAAGGATCAGGACACAGGTAAAGGCATTATGAGATAAGGCTACAAAAGTGGCTCTTGGGAATGTAAAACTGGAAGTCGAGGACAGATTCATGACGAAGCTGGACACTCTAGTGGATATTTTGAACTGTCACTGTGAAACAAGAAGGTGCAGTGAGGCGAGATGTAACTGAAACTGCCCCAGTGAGGTTCATGTTGAATGCACTTGTAGGCAAAAACAGAAAATACCAGTCCAGGAGCTTGCCTTTATTAAAGGTCAAAGAGAGAAGATTGGCAGTGTAGGCCCACATCAGATGAGCCTCACTGACCACAAGGAAACCATGTAACAAAGAAAAGTATTACAGAGAAAGGAAGAGAGAGAAAATGCAGCAGAGAAGAGGAGAATTTTTTTTTTCTGACTCTGGTCATAGGCTTCATAGCCTGCTATCAAGGCCCAGCAGTCCTCCTACATACGATACACCTCTACATGTCACCACTTCGGCGCTAACACTCACTGTCCATATTGAATATAGGTTAGGGCTGTCTCATACAGGACTAGTGTATTGGTATTAGCGGGGGTATTTTTACGACATGTCGGCGGGTCTTCTGGTAGATCATTAAAGCTTAATTTAACGAAATTCATATTCTCAAACTGTTCCCTGCACCAGCGAGGATTTGAACCTGGGTCCGTTAGGACTGCAAGCCAACTCTCTACCAATCGAGCCACCGCCAATCGAGCAAAGAGTGAGGAACTGTTTGAAGAGCCAGGTTTTCAACTGGAGACAACGTCCAGTGAGGATGATGAGGATGTTGATGTGTCTTTCCCAGAAGCTTCAACATCAGCCTCTCCAGTGACAAAAAGAAAGAAATACAATACAGAGGATATCTCCAATATAACTTTGGCCAGTCTTAGGCACCACACAGGGCTCCGGGAGACTGCTGAAATTGCAACTGCTGCCTGGATAGATGCTGGTCTCATCACAGAGACAGACACAACAATGGTGATTGATCACAACAAAGTGAGAAGGGCCCAGGAGAGACTAACTTGGGGGTTTATTAAAAATGCAGAGGAGAAAATGGAATCACCTGAATCTTCTTTGATGGGAAAAGAGATGACACCAAAATAATGTTGGATGCTGTGGGCAGTAACAGGCTTTTTCCTAGCCTTGTCAAAGAACATTACACAGTATATACTGAACCAGGTGGCAAATACTTGTGGCATTTTGTCCCAGAAGAGTCAACAGAAAATAGGAGCCATGTTAAGGTAACTGCTGATCATCTGGTGGAATGGCTGAAAGACAGAGGAGCAGAGAAAACCCTGGTGGCTATTGGGGGTGACAGTACCAATGTCAACACTGGCTGGTCAGGAGGAGTCAAGCATGAAGTGGAGGTAAACGTGGGTAAAAGGTTGGTTTGGACTGTTTGTGATTTGCATACAAGAGAGCTGAGCCTAAGACATCTGGTGACAGCCCTAGATGGCAAGACCCTAAGCAACATTACGTGGTCTGGGATTCTATGATCTATGTTAGACACTGCCACGGAGTTGGAAATCAATCCTAAATTCATCTGGATGACTGTAGGACCTCCGCTGCCCAACCTCAGTCAAGAGGTCATCAAAGACCTTAGCACCAATCAGTCAAATGGCTACAGGATTGTCACTGCCGTCAGATCAGGAAATCTACCCAAGGATCTTGCTCTCCTGGAGATTGGATCAGTGTCTCACAGCAGGTGGCTTACCAAGGCATTAAGATTTTGCAGACTGGATATCCAAACATGGTTTGAAAAAAGCAAGCCTAAAAAAACTGAGAATGATAATGGAATTCATTGCAGGGGTCTACATACCTAACTGGTTTAATTTAAATCCTATAGTCCGCCTAAAATGTCGGGATTGTTTAGGCATTGCCCCTCACGGGAATTTCCCCTCGCGCGGCGTTGCCAATTTTTGTACTAGGGAAATTATCGGATTAGAGAAAAGTGCTGTGCCCTTGCTCCCATCACACCACCCCTCTCTCTCTCTCTCTCTCTCTCTCTCTCTCTCTCTCTTTTTTCTCTCTCTCTCTGCATATAAAAGTTATATTTTATGTAGATTTATTTCTACAAAAAATCTATATGGTTTTATGAATTATTAGAATTTGAGAAAAAGCCTCCTGACTCACTCTCTCTCTCTCTGCATATGAAATGTACATTTTATGTGGATTTATTTCTACAAGTCTATACGGTTTTATAAAATTATTACAACTTGAGGAAAAGCCTCCTGACTCTCTCTCTTTCCATCTTCGGTGAAGGCCAGAGAGAAAGTGACCTGTGGATTGACACGGTCAGTCAGACCTTCTCACCTGACCCACCCCATGCTGATTCACCCAACATGTGTGGCAGCGTCGGAAAGCAACGATGCCAAGTGTTGCGGTATTTATAAAAAGTCATTGTTATATTTAAAAATAAAAGACACTTATAACACTATATAACCTCATTAGAGAATTAAATATATATATACAATGTAAATACATTTCATTTAGAAACAGTAAATAGCTGAAATGAGACAGAGAGGTGTGTACTGGTAAAGGCTTGGCAACGCCGCAGGAGGGGGAATTCCCGTGAGGGGCAATGCCCAAACAATCCCGACATTTTAGACGGACCATAGCTGGGTGGATGGTCTGAGGCATGTGTTATACCAACTACAACTTCAAAGGAGTCAGAAGAAGCAAGTGGTAGACATAGTGATGCCAACAGTGAAGCATTCTGCCTGGTATATGCATTGTGAAGCTATACTTCAGGCTATGTCGTGCAGTGATGAACCAGAACAACAGATGGAGGAAGCTGAAAGAATATGTGCAATTAGAGGTGAAGAAGATATGGAAACACAGGTTGCAGGCTGCAGTGTCAGACCCAGAGAGACACCCAACATTAATCCTGATGCCACCAAATTGTTAAGCTCACTGACTGGAGCACTCATATAACTGAGCCCCCTTTGACAGGAAGGCTTACCACTGCAGCACTCAGAGAGTTTCTGGAGAAACCCATGTAAGTTCCAGCCTGGCCATCCCACACCCAGTCAGTCAAAAGGTGTGTAAAAATGACAAATGAAGCAGCCCAGCATGTCTTCTCTCAAGATAAGAGGGAGATGTGTATCAGAGGCCAAATGATCAGTAGGGAACTGATGTCAAGGAACAAGAGCATGGCTGATCTGGCAGCTCTCACTAAATTCAAATGCTGACTTAACCATGAACCTGAATTCCGATGAATAAGCTACTGATAGTAGGCCATGACAGATTTTGTCTGATAAATGTTTCTAGACATGTGTTTATGTTCAAAAATGTCAAATTTTATAGCTATTATTCATGTGGATTAAGCCTTTTATAAGATCTGAAATTAAAGTTCAGCTTAATGAAGAACATGATTGTCATTTGTAAGTCCTGGAATCAGTTTAAACCTTACAGATTTTTAATGTTATAAGTTTCTGCTTTATATGTGACAACTGTGACATTAGGTGTACTTGATGTTTGTCACGTTACATTTTGAAAGGCATAAATAGCTAAAACAATACTGTATTATATAGTTAACATAAAATTTTGAAAATAAAGTCTAACTCACTGGAGAACCATTAAAAGCACTGTAGTAGTCCAAGTGGAGGCATGAAACTAGTGCATAAAAACCATATATCCCGCCCTTATTTTAACTTGAAATATGTGTAGGTAGAAATGATCTGATATGTCAGTTTTTGCCGTATATGAGGTCAGCACACCAAATTGTACTATTTTTTTTTTTTTTTTTTTTTTTTTTCTATGAAAATGCAAGGAAAAAGAAACCAAAGGCCACAGGCCTGCATACTGTTCCTTCCAAGAAAAAGCAAAAACAGTACAAAAGAGAGCCAAATTCAAGATCCGTTCAATTCGAGATGCCTGGACACACTGCGTTTGAAAGACTGGAGATCATAGGAAGTAGGAAATACAGACAGAGGAAGACAGTTCCATAGTTGACCAGTTGCATAAATGAAAGACTGGGAGTAACGGTTAACTCTTGCATTAGAGAGTTGGACAGAAAAGGGATGAGAGTTTGTTGCTAGACGGGTACTACGTGCCCGTCGTAGAGGTGGAGGGATGCAAGCAGACAGTTCAGAGGAACAGTGACCATTGAAGTAGCGATAGAAGAGAGATAAAGATGCAACATTGCGGCGAAGAGACAATGGTTGAAGGGAATCAGTAAGAGAAGGAGAGTTAATGAGACGAAAAGCCTTTGACTCCACCCTTTTGAGAAGAGCTGCATGTGGGGAGCCACCCCACACATGAGAGTTGTACTCCATACATGGGCGAATAAAACCCGTGTACAAGGTCAACAACTGTGCAGGGGTAAAGAAAGTACGGAATCGGCTTAGCACACCTAGTACCTGTAAAATATTTGCAGTATTAATTTTTGATCAGAATCTGACACACCCTAGTATGTCGTGCATGTACTCGTATGGGTTAAGAGAGTAGGGGACCAACAACTGTTACATGCGCACACCTGCCTGCTGAGTAGTGTGCCAGCCATCTTTTTGTGTTATTGTGCATGTTTGTGTTGAATATTTTGTTTGTGAGGTTGTGGCAGGGGAAAGAATCCAAAGCTTTGCTAATGTCTAGTGTGACTAAGAGTGTTCTGTGTGGTGGCCTAGCTGAATTGATGCCATCAAATACTCTCTGTGTAAGGTCTGCAAGAAGAGTGTTTGTGGAGTGTAGCAGCCTAAGACCATGCTGTGGTTAATGGGCCTGCTCAGCCCCACAGACCAGGGTAGAGCCACAACAATAACAGTGCTAAGGACGACACTGAACCAATGGTGAAAAAATAATATCATCAGCATCCTACCCACGGTAGAGCCACCCTGAAGATTCCTCAAAGCCTGTCCTAAGCTTTCCTAAACTGGCCTTGCAGTGACCACACATTCATACACCCAGCAACACACTGATAAACACATGGACATTCACACACACTTATTGTACTAGGTGTGTGTGTGTGTGTGTGTGTGTGTGTGTGTGTGTGTGTGTGTGTGTGTGTGTGTGTGTG
>JAGKTI010028484.1:0-12933 GCA_018397915.1 Birgus latro | reverse complement strand
ATGCATGAAAAAATTAAATTGCAAGCAGGAAATTATGATTAACATTTTTGGTAATTTTTTAACACATTTACAGCATGATGAAAACAGGTTAGGCATGAAAATCTTTATGGTAAGCATAGGTTAGGTTAGGTTAGGTTAGGTTAGGTTAGGTTAGGTTAGGATAGGTTAGGTTAGGTTAGGTCAGGACCAGACATGAAATTCACTTCCTTTCACCATTATCATAGCTGGTGCACTTAAAAACCATGCATGAAAAAATTAAATTGAAAGCAGGAAATTATGATTAACATTTAGGGTAAATTTTTAACACATTTACAGCATGATGAAAACAGGTTAGACACGAAAATCATTATGGAAATCATCTTGCACACAGTTTATGCATGAGATTAATGATATGGAAAGAACAAAACAAGGAATTTTGATGAAGTTAGGGTACTTACGAAAAAGAAGCCGCCGTCCGTCTATAACTCGCTCTATCATCTCAGACTTTGACACGAAGAAATTGCACCACACAACCTTAGCAATTTACAATCACCAGCACTTTTCACCAACACTTTCCACAACGTTTTTTTTGCATAACTGGGATCACATCATTTCACTGCACTGTACATAACAGTAAATTCCTGTGTGGTCTAGTGACAAGTCCTAGAGCCTGAACTTCTCAGCAGCAGCTTTCAGCTCCCTTCTACGTACCAACACACCTGCGGCACGTTGCTGTCGTTACCAAATCAGCGTGGATCGGTCGATGTCTGCATACTTAGGACTAAACATCACCTTCCTCTCCACGTTTCGTTTGGTCTTCGAAGCGAAGTCAGCCATGTACTGCTGTAGTTTGTCTCGGGACTTCTTGATATCAAACAAGGTGGAGCGAGGGAGATTGAATTCACGATGAATCCATGATGTCGGCCACCCGGCGTCCATCTTTTCCAATACCCTTCCCTCTTCTTCTCCAGAGTCAGAACCACTTTCTTCCTCTTCTCAGGTGGCGGGGCCATCATCACACACATGAAGAAGAAGGTGAAGAGCAGTATCAAGCACTGTAGGAGGTAGAGTATCACCACAAAAGCAATCACTTCGGCTGCCATTGTCAGAGGTGTTCACAAGGCAGGAGCGGAGTGGGAAATGGGGGCTGACAGAGAGGCGCCACGCGCGTAAACACAGCTGATCGGCGCGCGCGGGAAATTCAAACTGATGCGGTCCAAAAAATCAAATTTTTCCAATTTTTTTCGAATTTTTGGGCATTTTGGGGGTTGGGCAGCCCACGATATCCGAATAGTGAGGGTGTTCGAATATTGGACATCCGAATAATAGAGGGATTACTGTATATCCAACAAAATAAATTCATCCTAGTATGTAGTAAGCAGAACTTTCTCTCTCTCTCTCTCCCCTAGTTTAAAAAAAAAAAAAAAATGTACGAGTATTTCTTTCTCAGGCCCAGGGGTTACCTTCAGTTGAATAAAATGATCTGGCAGTAACAAGAATGAAATACAGAAACTGAACAACAGGTCACACTGGGACAACCAAAATTAATTATGCAATCTGTCGTGTGTGTGTGTAGGGTCTCCACCACCCATCAGTTGATGTTTTACCACTTAATTGTAGGAGAGGAGAGACTGGGGGGAAAAAAAAAAAAGCTGAGAATGAATACCCAAATTGCCTCATACAAAATGGACAGTAGAGGCCTGGTCAGTTATTAAAAAAAAAAAAAAAAAAAAACTATCATTAGATGAATAAACTGTGTGGAGAGTGCAATAAAATGGTAAATACAAGCTCCTTTAAGCAAGGAAGAAGGGAGCAATGGTCAATACTGTATACAGTAGTTATTTCCACTGACCACTGGTGATGGGGGTGGGACAGAAGGACAGTAAGGTCTTTGAGCACTTGGCATCTGATTATCTACTGAGACCGAGGTGTGAGGTTGGGGGCCCTGCCGTGCACCAGGCGTCACTACCCAAATTCCATCCCCATCTATTTCGGCATTAACTACAGGCTGGAATATAAGGCAAAAGAATTTAAAAATATATTAATACATAGGATTTTTTTATTATAACAAAGATTCTAAAATTAGTAAAAACATATACCTTTATCATCATCAGCAAATACATATAAGAACTACACACATCATTCTCTCTCTCTCTCTCTATTCCCCCCCTCCTCTCTCTCTCTCTCTCTTACTTTATATACAGTACTTTTAACAACCCCAGTCATACCTACTCTATGTGATCACATTATCAAAGTATCTTTTTATCATCAAATCCTTTATTACCCCATCAGGAGTGCAAGGACTGGGGCAAAACTACTCAGTCCAAAAAATTATAGCAAGTGATCAGTTACTCTCCCAGATGGTATTAAGTGAGCAATAAATCCCAATCATTGGGCACACCTACACCATTATTGACTACATCTGTCTGAGGCACATTATCCCACTAGACCACCAAGCATCCATCTGGTAATATGGTTACCACCACACATAGCAACTGCTTTCCTGGACTATCTATCTATTGCCAGACGCCTTAATCCCATATGGGGTGGCCACAAACAAATTGCCTCCATGTCACTCTGTCCCCCGCCATTTTACTGCCCTGCTCCCAGCTCACACACCCCTCTCTCATATACCTCTCCACTCCATCCCATCCTCAGCCTCCCCCTCCTTCTCCTCCCATCCACCTCACTCATATACACTCTCCTCATCAGTTTCTCATTCTCCATCCACTCAACATGCCCAAACCACCTTCATGTGTTTCTCCTAACACTTCCTATTACATCCACATCCACACCGCAATGCTCCTTCACTTCCTCATTTGTTAGTCTCTCCATGTGACTTCACATGCTCCTCTCAAATAACTCATTTCCACTGCTCTCACTCTTGACTTCTGTCCCTCCAACAGGGTCCAAGCTTCACTTCCATATGTTAGAGTTGGTATCACAATACTGTCATGTAGCAGCTTTTTCACTTCCATGTTCACTTCCCTGTTTCTTATCACTGCTTTCAAGGAACCAGCAACCTTTCTTCTCTGCTGCACCCTTTCAAGCACTTCACCCTCCAAACTTCCATCCTTACTCATCACACTACCTAAGTCCTTAAATGCACTCACATTCTCCATATCCCCCCCATCCAATCTCACTGTACATTCACTGACTTCACTTCTCTCAAAGACCATCACTTTACACTTCCCCACATTTACCTTTAGATTCCATTTCTTACACACTCTCCCAAACTCATCTACCAAGACTTGCAGCTCCCCTTCGTCTTCACTCAACAACACAGTATCATCTGCAAAGAACAGTACAGGGAGTTTCCAAACACTGCCCTCTCTCACTAAGGCCCCTCCAACATCACTACCCGACCTTCTATCTCTTTTATAACCCCATCCATGTACAGATTGAACAACCTGGACTAGAAGAAACCATTTGGTAATCACTTGAAGACAGCACTTAACAAAATAAATAGATGACAGGCACCCAGAAAAAACCATCTGCAAGATATTACTAGGTTTGTTTTGCTCTCATGCTTACCCAGATCTAGAGATCTTATCATCATACTCACAACTATGCAAGTCATCAACTCGTGATAACTCTGCTATAGAACACTTGGTATTACAGTAATCCCTTTAATAACTGGACACCCTAAACCCAGACACCTTGATGTCTTGACATTTTGGGCCCAAGCCTTCGAAACCCCAAAATGACCAAAGAACATAAAAAGGCAAAACCAAAAATCCGACATTTTTTTCAACTGTGTTTTGAAACTGGTGCATGGCGCTGACCAGCTGCGTTTTGGTGCGTTGTTCCACCGACGTCCACCCGGGCAACGCTGCCTCCTCCCCATTTCCCGCTCACCTATCATCGAGAGTGCACTCTCGTCACCGTGGCTCCCCACTTGTTCGCTTTTCTGGTGGTGCCCTACCTGCTGCAGGCCCTCTTGTTCCTCTGCTACCTCTTACTTGTGTGTGTGACGATGGCCCCGATGCCCGAGAAGAGGAAACAAGTGGTTCTGACTCTGGAGAAGAAGAGGGAGATATTAGAGAAGAAGGATGCAGGATGGTCGACATCCCACATCCTGCGTGAATTCAACCTGGCCCATTCTACCTTGTTTGATTTTAAGAAATCCTGGGACAAGCTCACCCAGTATACGGCTGACTTCGCATCAAAGACCAAATGCAACGGGGAGAGGAAGGTTATGTACACTTCCCGGTTTGCAGAAATCGACCACTCTACGCTGATTTGGTACCGACAACAATGTGTTGCTGGTGTGTTGGTGCGTGGTACGGTTTTGAAGACTGCTGCCGAGAAGTTCACAAGGTCACACGACACCCCAGACTTCAAGGCATCCGAGGGTTGGCTCTTCGCTTTGAAGTTACGGCATGGACTTACCAACTGTAAGGCCCATGGGGAAGCTCTGGACGCCAACGAGGAGTGAGTAGTGGAGTTTCAGCAGAAGGTGAAGGGTTTGATCCACAGGGAGGGCCTCACTCTTGGTCAAGTTTACAGTGCTGACGAAACTGGTCTATTCTATCGCTCACTGCCTACGAATACTCTAGCCGAGGAGACGGAGAAGCGTGTACCTGGCTGCGAGCTCTTGAAGCAACAGATATCTGCTTTGTGTTGTGCCAATGCTAACAGCATGCACTAGCTCAAGCCCATTATTGTTGGTCATGTAAAGCAGCCTCGGTGCCTTCGTAGGGTGATGGATGTCCTTCCTGTCGTGTGGTACCATTCTGTGAAGGCTTGGTTCACAGCCAAGATCTTCAAAGACTGGTTTCACCACACTTTGTCCAGGAGGTCATCCATTATCAGAAGACACTGGGAATCCCGCACGACCAGGTAAAGGCTCTCCTCCTCTTGGACAATGAACCTGAGCATCTGTCTGACAAGGAGTTGGTGGCTGAGAATGGCCGCATTAGGTGCTTGTTTTTGCCACCTAATACGAATGCTCTAATCCAATCAGAGTCTGAGAGGAGGAGGTTTATTCTTTGCGACGGCCACGGATGTGTTGTAAGCACCATGGATACTGCTAAATATTTTCCATACTCTCCTCTAAATCCTCATTCTCTGGTTCCTTTTCATTTATTTCATGCTTTCTGTCCCTTATTTGTGTGACTAGGGTCTTAAATAGGTGCTGTTCATGTCTGGTAGGGAGTCATAGTACGCTAGCAACTGCTAATTATTTTCCATATTCACCTTTAATTCCTCATTCTCTGGTTCCATTTCATTTATTTCATGCTTTCTGTCCCTTATTTGTGTGAATAGGGTCTTAAATAGTGGTGTTCATGTCTGGTAGGAAGTTACAGTACCCTGGAAACTGCTAAATATTTTCCATACTCACCTCTAATTCCTCATTGTCTGGTTCCTTTTCATTTATATCATGCATTCTGTCCCTTATCTGTATGAATACGGTCTCAAATAGGTGCTATGCATGTCCAGTAGGGAGTCATGTAGGTGGTTTTCTGAGTTAGGCTGGGTTAGAGTCCATAAGTACCTGTCCAGGAGGCTTTGGCCCAATTCCTGGACATACCCAATTTCCGGGCATGCCTTTGGCTCTACTACATTGGATATTGGAGGGACTACTTCTGTTTTTGGCTGAAACTGGAATTAGACAGTGGTCTATTATAAGATGAGAATTCACTACAATCAGACCTGAAGGAATGCAAAAATTGCAATATTTATTATATAGTTCTAGTGGTTGCTCCTTAAAAGATAAAATGAAATAGGATATATTACTGTTTTACTGAAGCAATAATAACACAACTCTTCAAGTTCAACTGTTAGTAATATACTGTATATAAGTAAATAGATGAATAAATAATAACTGTATATAAGAAAATAAATATATTCTTTTACAAATATTTCTGTCAAATAAATGACTAAATATATAAAACTGCTTAAGAAATTAAGCATTTTTGACATACAGTATATGACACGCTGTATGTGTCAAAACTACTGATTTAAAGCATGTTTTAAATCACTATTTTAAACTGCTTGACCAAAATCATGCCAACCATGTTGGTAAGTCTAAACCACTGGAAGTCAATAATCATGAGGTTATCTTACCTGTGTTTCACTGGTGATGTCCTTGTACTGTTTCAGAGGTGGAGTCCACTTAACAAAGTCCTCTTCTCTGTTATCATTATGACCAAAATTCAGGTTACTGTCATAGAACTCCAGCCTGCCATACAGAAACGTTGCATTAATTTAACAGCCCATATGTTTTATTTTATCCTAATTAACTACCGTACTTCAGTATTGCAATAGCCTTAACAGCTCTGACATGCTGTGCCTCAGAGGACCAGCACATTTTGTGGGAAAATGTGAGGGATTTAGTTCAGAAATCCCCTGATGTAGGCAATACAAGTAGGCTACTATAATTCTATCCATCTACTGCCAGACACCGTAATCCTGTAAGGGGTGGCCATAAACAAATCGCCTCCACGCCACCCAGTCCCCTGCCATTTCACTGCCCTGCTCCTAGCTCACATCCCCCTCTCTCTTATAACTCCTTCACTTCCTCATTTTTCAGTTGGTCTCTCCATGTAACTCCACATGCTCCTCTAAAATACTCGTAACTTATTTCCACTGCTCTCACTCTTGACTTGCATCCTTCAAATCAGGTCCAAGCTTCGCTTCCATACATGTGAGTTGGTATTATGATACTGTCATTCTGCAACTTTTTTACTTTCATGCTTTCAAAGAACCAGCACCCTTTCTTCCCAGCTGAACCCTTATAAATAATATAATCGACCCAAGTATTACCTAATCATAAATAAATCACCATTACCTTACAAAGTAACAAATTCTAACCCACAAGAACATAAGCTAACTTAACCAAACAGTTTAAGTAAACCTATGGTATCAGTATCCTAACTGTAACAATTTAACCTAACATAACCTCCAGTTGAGAAGTGGGAAACGAAATCCACAGCACAAAATAATTGCCGAGATATGAGACTTGGCAAATAACAAGCAAACAATATCAACAGAGAAATGAAATTAATAGGAGAAATCATTTATGCCCATAAAGGCCGTAAACAAGGAAACAAATGAAATGGGAGAAGTAAATGAATCTGGGTACATTTGGGCAAGTCCCTTACATTATGCTGAAAACAAACAATAACAACTAAGGCTTACAGAAAATGATGATAATATCTGGGAACAATTCAGCAGGAGAGGCATTTACTACCCTGAGAATAATCACAAAAATACAGAAAACAAACTGGAGGAATATGAAATGAATTTTTAAAGCTTTCCCTGCTGCTTAAAGTGCCCATTAAAAAAAAAAGGGGGAGGTTCTCCCCCTCCCCCTCCCTCCCTCCACTTCACCCACATACACTCTCTTAGTCAGTCTTTCATTCTCCATTCTCTCCACAAGTCCAAACCACCTCAGTGTATTTCTCCTAATTTTCTCAATTACATCTATATCCACCCCACAACGTTCTTTCATTTCTTCAATTGTCAACCTGTCCCTCCATGTCACTCCACATGTTCCTCTCAGGTAACTCATTTCCACTGCTCTCACTCTTGACTTGTTCCCCTATGGCAAGGTCCACGCCTCGCTTTCATACGTCAGGGTAGGGATCATGATACTATCATGCAGTGACTTCTTAACTTCCACACTCACCTCCCTATTTCTCATTACAGCTTTCATCGCCAAAACTTCCATCCTTACTCATCACACTACCCAAGTACTTGAAGGCTCTCACATTCTCCATATCCTCACCACCCAACCTCACGGTGCATTCTGCGACTTCATTCGTCTCAAACACCATACCTTTACTCTTGTTTATATTAACTTTCAGATTCCTCTTCTTACATACTGTCCCAAACTCATTCACCAAACCTTGCAACTCCCATTCATCTTCACTCAACAGTACTGTATCAACAGCAAACAGCAACACTGGAATCTTCCACACCTCACCCTCATTCATTAGAGCCACCCCCACATCCACTGCTCTACTTTGCACCTCCTTTACAATCCCATCCATGAGTATATTAAACAGACATGGAAATATCACACATCCCCATTTCAGACCCACATTTACATCAAAGAACTCACTCAGCTCACCATCCACTCGCACAGTAGCTCTAGCTCCCTCGTACATACTCTTCACAGCACTCAAAAAATTTCCCATCCACTCCATGTGTTCTTAATACCTTCCACATACCTTGCCTATCTACTCTGTCATATGCTTTCTCCAAGTCCATGAAGGCAGCATACACTTTCTTTCTCTTCTCTAGGTGCTTTTCCATTAAACATCTTAGAACAAATATCTGACCTACACACCTTTTTCCCTTCCTAAATTCCCCTTGTTCTTTTCCAACTAGCTCCTCTGTTGTATGCCTGACCCTATCAATAAATATTCTACCATATATTTTCCCAATCACACTAAGAAGGCAAATACCCCTATGGTTACCATATACATCTCTCCCCTTTTCCCTTGTACAAAGGAACAATTATACCTGATTTCCAATCCTCCAGAACCCTTCCCTCTTCCCAAGCCAATCTACACAACTTCCATGTCCACTCCACAACAATCTCACCCCTATACTTCAGCATTTCACCACACACTTCATCAATTCCCGGGGCCACTCCCATCTTTATCTTCATTGCTGCAACTACTTCTGCCCTACTGATCTCTTCCTCCCTCCCCTCATTTCTTCTTCTCCCAACCATTCCCCAACCACTTGTACACGCACTGCTCCCACTCTCTGCATTCAACAAATAGGCATACTGTTTAAAATTAAGCAATATGGTTACATCTGAAATACAATATCCTAAGTGGCAGAACTACACTTAAACTTAAGGAGCAAATAATTACCACTATGTCCTTACCTCTCAATAAGTTCCTTTTTCCTGCCAGAAACTTTTGCATTTCTTGATTTTAGTTTTGAGTTCAGTAAGTCTCCACGATCCATAACCACCTGTTGCTGGTTGCCCTCTGTATTCAGCACGTTCGCTCCCTGGGGTGGACGCCATGGCATACATCGTCTTAATCTTCACTATCAATGTGGCGTTATTTCGGTCGGAGTGTTCAGCAGCACATTCAGATCCTGATCCTTCGTCAACCACGTGTACCCTTCATCTGTTTTTGTTTGTAAACATTCTCAGTGGCCTTTTCTCAAATCCGGGACTGTCCCTGCGAATGCGCGATTGGAGTGGAGAATTGTTAAAACATAAAATTTACAAACTAATAAATTTCAGGTAAGACAAGGACTGTCATGTAGGAAATCGGTGTTAAGAATGAATAATGATCGGAACTTCATATATGTATGGGATCGGCTACAATATCCAACAATCCAAAAAGTATTTATGCAAAGAGAATTTGTGAAGGACGAACATTTAAGAAGCGAGTCTACCATCTAACTCAAGAAATTCCACAAATTAAAATGATCATTCATATCGGTTATGAGTTTTCTGAGCAGTATTTTACTATTTTCAATGATATATGCCAATATCATATCTCACAGCTCGACAAGGGAGTAAAAATAATCCAAAAATATTATACGCATGGTAACTGGAAAAGAGCTTCTGTTGGACACAGTTTGGAATGACTCAGCATTTTGAAAAATCCCTCATTAATAATGCCGATTCTGTGCCGTTTTGATTAATGACTGCCGACTCGGTAATTTGTCGCACCCCAATTAGGGTTATGGAAGTAAATAGAATGAAGAAATCGCATGAATAACGTATGTAAACTTACGCGTACAATAGAACTTTTTATTAATTTTAGGTTCTTTATTTACCAATCAGTACAAGCCCTAACACTCTGGGGAACACTGTAGCTGAAGGCCAAGGAGGTAAGGGTGCATGAGAGCATAAAGCTGCACTGATATCTTAGGGCATAAAAGTTATAGAAGTAATTTTAATTACAAGCACAATAATGAACAAATGAGCACTGTCTGGTTGAGCCACCCCTGTCTTTCCATTACCGCTTGGGCTAGCCACATTTTCTGAGACACCAGAGAGAAAACGGTTGTGGTGGCGTTATGGAGACGCTAACGGGATCTCCTTCCCTCGTCGCACCTACCGGAGACCTCGGGAGAAACTTCACCTCCAGGAACAATTCTTGAGGCTCGCATGGGCCCGGGGAAACTGGAAACTGGAGAGTGGGTGCCTGTGACTTGAACAGACCGTGTAATTGGACAAGACAGTGGCTGGAGATGTGGTAGCAGTCGATGATGACAAGGACCTGTTCCTGGCAACAGATTTACCCTTAAAGACAATATCTTTGCCCTTGAAGGTCGGAGTCTGCAACAGTGGCATCTCCCTCCGGCTCAGGTGGGGGCCGGTTTGGGTTGGAGTAAAACCCTGCTTTTTTTTTTTTTTTAAGGTAAAGCTCCTGGTATGCACTAGCCGCCTCCATTAGTTCTGCATTGCACTCCTGATCTCAATATACCACCAGGTCGTGGTCCATCGCCAGGTCAGCTGCGTGTTTGGCAGTCCATGATGCCTGCCAGGTGATTCATAGTAAGCTGCTTGGCTGGTGGCGGCTCTTCCTCTGGCTCTAAGCTTACCTACTGCTTACCCACAAGGAAGAGATCCTCCTCTGTGAACTATTAGGTGTGCGATTCGATGAGGTCTGTCAGGTCAGCGTCGTCCACTTCGTGAAAGCCAGGCTCTTGTGCCAGGGTAGCTATAAATGTCAGGAACTTCCTCCTTTGAGAAACTCCGCAAGTCTCATGCCACCTCTGGCCACAAAGCCCGCCACACACCATTCATATTGGAGGATGCCACTTCCTCCTATGACAGTTTGATATTTTCAAGGCCAAGTTTGATGATGTAGCTCTTCCACAACTCCTTGACCGTCTGCCTCTCGTCTTCCGCCGCCGCCACCATTCCTGCGTACTGTACACCTTATCATGCAGTACGCCTTGAACGTTATGATCGGAGACCTGGGTGGCTGGGGTGGAGTTGGATGGGGGGGTGGGGGGTAAAATTGATGAGTGCAGTAGGGCAGAATACATTGGGGTTAGGTGGCACTAAGCAGGGTAATGACGAGTTTAAGATGATGGACTGGGCTAATACTGACCGATGAGGTTGTGTAAGGCAGGGTCAGTTCGGGCGGGGGGAGTGGGGTAACAGTGGTTTTGAGGAAAGTAGAGTAGGGTAGTGGAGATGATGGGTGAGGTGGAGCTGCGTAATGGGGGGATCGGGTGGCGTGAAATGACTTAAAATAGGCATGTGAGGTACATACGTGTTGGGTGCTGTGGACCTAAGGAGAGGTAGAGTGGCAGGGAGTGAGGTGCGGTTGGGTACAGTATGGCAAGAAGAGTGGGGTTAAGTGGGGTAATGGTAGGTAAGGGCGGGGAGAGGTGGGGGTAAAACTGACAGGAGAGGTAGGGTAGAGTATGGCGGAGTTTTTTTTTTTTATGTATTTTATCGGGTGGAATGGGGTAATCGTGGGGTTGGGTGGATGGATTAGTGTCATAATGATACATGGGGAAAGACAGTATGGCTGATTTGCGTGGGGTAGAAGGAAATGAATATGAGGGGTGCAGTATGGCAGGGCTGTGGTCGATGGAGTAAACTGATGGTGGAGGTAGGGTAGAGGGTTGGGTGGGGTGGAGGAGGGTAATGACGAGGTTGGGTGAGGTTCCGTGGGATAATATTGGCAGGTGATGTACGATAGAATATTGCAGGGTTGGGTCTGGATAAGTGTGGAAAAACTCAAAACGTGACGTAGGGTAAAGTGAGGCTGGGTTAGGTGGGGTGGAGTGGGGTAGTGGCACAGGTGGGGGGTTGAGTAGGGTAAAGGTGACAGGTGAGGGTGGGTAGGGAATGTCGAAGTTGCGGAGAGGGCTTACTGGGGCAAAACTAACAGGTGAGGGAGGGTAGGGTAGGGCGGGGTTGGGTAAAGTGCACTGGGATAATGTGTGGGTTGAGTGAGGTGATGTGGGGTAACATTTACATTTTGGGTAAGGCAGAATATGGTGAGGTAGGGTAGAATGGAGTGGTGTAATGGGGGGGGGGGGTTAGGTGGGGTGGAGTTATAAATGATTACTACCCAGCGTAGTAACGGATTTCCTGGGCCACAACAAACCATTCGGCTTGTCACTCTACGTAGAGTCACCTGAAGTCAGCAATATATATTTCTAATTTGTGTAATAGTATTTGAGTTATGATTATTTAGTCTCTCAGGAGATGTCAGATCCTTTCAGATCCATTCAGGTCAATAGAGATTAATTCAGGTCCTGCCCATGAATGCGTATGCCAAAAATCATACCAATTGTCGCAGTTCATCCAAGAAAATGCAAATCAGTTTAGATTATGACTAAGAAGGTGTGGAAAAAAGGGTTTCAGCGCAACGCTTTCTCGAAATACTAATGTTTGAAATGTTCACTCTATCGGCTGAAATGTCAGATGGATGAGGTGGACAGGGAGGA
The DNA here is from genome assembly GCA_018397915.1 of Birgus latro. Lineage (NCBI taxonomy): Eukaryota > Metazoa > Arthropoda > Malacostraca > Decapoda > Coenobitidae > Birgus > Birgus latro. Next base: position 558 of record JAGKTI010028484.1, on the reverse strand, counting down.
ATGAGCAGGATGGTTGGGGTGGTGGTGGGAAGTGGGACATCACAGGGAGAACATACCCTGTGAAGGTGGAAGTAGTTGGTTGGTTGGTAAGGTATTGGTTACAGCCGTTTACTAGAAAACTAAAAGAGGATCAAAAGTTAACGGGTGAGCAGAGAGGTGTGGGCGGGATGGACTGTGATGGTGGTGGGCAGTGCGGCACAGTGGAAGTGATACACCTTGTGATACGTTGCACGAGGGTCGGTGTTGTCGGTGGAAAGATTTAATTTGCTCAAAGTAGGGAGGCAGTAAAGAGGATGGGGTATGAGGAGAGCAGCATATGTAAAGATAAGCGATGTGGGTTACTGGGTCAGACCGTATAGTCGCGGTGATGATCTGGCGCTGGTAGAAATGTACCCTTCAAGCTCAGATCTGAAAAAGTCCAGAAATCATTATCACCCACGGTTTCTCACTGCACAAAGACCACCAGAAGCTTATTATTTTGCGATATAATTGTTGGGTATATTTTTGATAACTAGAGAGGACGGTGGACTGGCAACTATGAGGTGGCAGGTCAGATCC
>JAGKTI010028483.1:0-12933 GCA_018397915.1 Birgus latro | reverse complement strand
ACTGTATTAGAGCAACAAATTTATGACTATGATATTATAGTTAACGCATACAATGACGTAAGATGGCAATTACTTTAGTCTGCAAAATATTACTTTACTCGGCAAGAAAAAAATTTAAATCTGCAAAATATTACTTTAAGTTATGATAAAGTTAATGTTGACGCTGAGAGGGCACTCGGGGGAGGGGAGGGGCATCAAAAACTGTGGGAACAGAGGACAAAAAGATATTAGAATTACAGTAGCGATGGAAAGACTCTGAAAGGCAAAAGTTAGCATCTGAAAGGGAATAAGGGTTAGTACATACATAGTAAAATCCCAATCACACAATACACACACACTACAATACCTAACACTACCCTACATGGTTCTCAATCTAAGACCTTTGACTCTCGATCAGAACTATGGAAGCTGAGATCACTGAATCATTATGGTCCATGGTACTAACACTAACACTACATATACATTACTACAACAGTCAGAGTGATTTCACCTGACAAAACTGGGTCAACTTGAATGCTAAACTAATTGCATAATAAGTCAGGCAGAAATGAGTCCTTGGTTACTTCTGAAATTTACAGACTCACTAAACATGGCAACTGACATGAATATCAGTGAAATTTACCCAATACTACTACTTGGCCATTAACTAAGATTAAAAAGACTAGGGATATTTGTCAGGTGAGCACAGACTGACTACACACACACACGCAATTTCTCTCTTCCAGTGACACAAAAGACAAACAACTTATCTCCAGTGGTTTTGATGGTATACAATGTCGCATGGTAGCACAGGACAGCAGCTGCAGCAGTGGTCGTGGCAGCCAGTTGCAAGAACTATCTGAAATACTAGGAATAAAACATACCATTAAAAGGTGAAAGCAAAAAGTTCTGCATATATAACACACCTAAATAAAAAAAAAAAAAACACCCCACATCAACACACAGACCTATACAACAGCACGCAATCACCATAAATCACACACACACCAAACTATAATTAACAATATCCTACACATATTACTCCTGGACCTTTCCCTATCAACCTAAGCTGTGGCAGCCACCATCAGTAAGCTTTTATAGTACACATTATTAGCACTACACACACACACACACACACACACACAAAGCCCCCCCCTCTCTCACACATATCCAATATACAGCACTACACTGCACTATGCTATAAACATTTTAAACCTCCTTCCCCCACCCCACTGCTCTCTCTCTCTCTCTCTCTCCTCTCTCTCCATGCTATTCTGTTACACAAAAACAAAGTCAACTTAACTCTGATAATGCTGATGGCATAAAATGACAAGTGGGGGCAGGATGGGGGCAGGACGACAGCAGCAGTGACAGCCAGTTGCCTTTACTGAGTGGAAAAAAAATATTAGACAATTTTTTTCTTTGTTACAACCTATTGATTCATCTCTATCCATCTATATCCATTCAGCTAACTGGTTCTCTTACAAATTCTTAAATATTTGTGATTTTACTCAATGAAACAGTGCTAAAATGGAAAGTGGTAAGGAAGGAAGGAATAAGGCAGGNTGGAGAATGCAAAAGACTTTTGTGCTGAAAAAAGAATGGTTACTGAAAAAAGGTCCAGGTCCAATACAGCGAAATGTTCTTTAAAAAATACCACCAAGGAAAAACAGCCTGGCAAGGACTGGCATCCATGTCAAGGTAGAGTTGGTGGGCCACTGCCATGTCAGAAATCTCATGGCATGGCGCAGGGAGATCAGGGAAACCATGGGACTGGTCACTCCAAAGGAAGAGTGGGAGGGGGGGGGACTGGTAACAAAAAGGGTACATTGTACTGGCCAGAGGCCAATGGAGAAAGTGATGTGCAAGCAGGGTGGAGAAGTACAGTAAAGGAAGAGGTTGATGATGGGTAACAAAAATGATGTAAAAGCTGACAATCAGCAAACAGTTAAGGGGCAACATCCTACATTTTGCTGTACAGTACACCCCCCTAGTATGCACCTATATGGGCAGCAGAGGTGCTCACGTACTAGGAATACATAAACTAAAGTAATGAGAAAATTAACATATGGGCGGCACCCCCCTCTATCAATGACCTTTTTGACCCATTTGAGGGAAAATATCTAAGACATATACAGTAGAGTACTTAAGCTATAACTGAAAGGTAACAAGAATATGGCTGCTCATCTTAATCAAAGAAGATGACAGGCTTGATGGACGTAAGAAGGGGTTCCGAGGCAGGGTTAGGCACTTAGTGTGCACCCCCTGCACCACCCGCTGCACAACACGCCTCACCAACACTTTCACGAGCCACCTCACTCACTTCCTCCATGAATCCTTCTAAGTCTATTGATGACACCACTGATATCACCTCATCTTCTAGTTCCTCTCCAGGAATTGGCTCTGCAGAACGAGGCACTGCTTCCTTGGGTTCCTGAATTTGTGGTGGCAGCTGAATGTAACGGGTGATGAGGGTTTGTTTCCTCATGTTAATTTCTTGACGGTGCTTCTCTGTGTAGTAGCAGAAGGTTCTGCCTAATGAACTCAGAACCTCTTTCATTCGTTGCTGGCACAGTTCCAGGTTCTCGAATTCTTCCTTGAACCTAATCAGGGCACACAAGATTCCACTAATCCTAGGCACTGGCAAATCATGCTCCATCACTTCCACTGCCTGCTGTTCTGCTATCAAGGTCTGTTGTTTGGAGTCTGCCTCGTCAACCTGGCTCAGGACTTCCTGTTGATTCTGCTCCACTGCTACAGAATGTGTTTCCCTGATCAGGACTTCCTGTTGATCCTGCTCCAATGCTACAGAATGTTTTTCCCTGATCAGGACTTTCTGCTGATCCTGCTCCACTGCTACAAAATGTTTTTCCCTGATGTCTTCCAGCAGCATGTCCTGCATCCCTGGCACAGCTTGTGCAGCTGTGCGAGTTGCTGCCCCAGCGTCCGCCAGGGGCTGAACGGCTGTTGCCTGCGTTACATCACACAGGTGTGGCACAAATAGGCGCCACGTATGACTGACTGGCGATGCTTATGTGGTCCCAAGTATTCAGCAACAATTCTATAGCATTCTTGATAAAGAAGGACCACCAAAATGCCATTAATGACATCTCTGCAGTACATGCGGTCAGGTGTAGCGGGTGGTGCGGCATTGGCTCCCTCGGTGTCCGTATCCTCATCGTTATTTTCTTCTAAGATTGCCTGAAGTTCCAAAGGGGTGTCAGTTTTCTCACGGAGGTAGTCATACAGCTGGCGGTGGTACAGCTGCTTAACTGTCACGATGAGCTCCTGGTCTAAAGGCTGCATGAGGGAGGTTGTTTGGGGAGGCAGAAAAACAATCTTGCAGTCCTTATGAAGATCTTCTAACCTGGTGGGGTGACTGGGTGCACTGTCTAAAATTAGAAGCATCTTGAACGGGATGTCAAGTTCCATGCACTTTGCCTTGGCATCGGGGATGCAATGCCTCATCAACCAATCAGACATAATGTTAGTCGTCATTCATCCATTAGTGCTCTTATAACAGTAAACCCTGCTATCATTTATGTTTCTCAAATTCCCGCAGCATTTTGGGCGTGCTGCAGTGTGGACAACAACAGGCCGCATCATTTGACTGACTGACAAATTGACTGTAAACATTACAGTCATCTTGTTCTTATCAATCTTGGGTCCTGGTGCCTGCCTCTGATGCTTGCTGATGTATGTCGACTTCGGCACTGCCTTGTAGTACAGGGCCGTCTCGTCCACGTTGCAGATTTGATCCCTCATGTACCCTCCCTCTTCAATGATGCCCCTCAAAATTGCAGGGTATTCTTTCGCTGCCAACTCGTCCGCCGATGCATGCTCTCCAGTGATGCGTACGTGACGGAGCTCCTTACGCTTCAGGAAACGGCAAAGCCAGCCTACGGAGGCTACAAAAAGCTGGTCAACTCCCAGCTTACGACAAGCAGCCCAGTAGAACAGTTTCACCTGTTCGTGAATGTACCGTCCGTTCAACGGCACTCCTTCCTTCTCCTTGCGAATGGCGTAAGTAGCAAGGTAACACTCCATGAGGATGACGGTGGTGTTAGTTAGCCTGCTGCAACCGTCTAGTGCTGCAGCCCCATAAGTCTCAACTGCTTTCTTGATGGCGTCTCAGTTTTTCCATATGGTGTGGTGGCTCGATCGGTAGAGAAGTGGCCTAAAGTCCTAATGGACCCAGGTTCAAATCCCCACTGGGGCAGGGAACAGTTCAAGGATTTGAATTTCATTAAATCAGGCTTTACTGATCTACCAGAAGACCTGCCAACATGTCGGAAAAATACCCTCACTAACACCAATACACAAGTCCTGTATGAGACAGCCATAGCATGTGTTCAATATGGATGGTGGGTGTTAGCGTAGTGGTGACATGTAGAGGTTTATGGTATGTATGAGAGACTGCTGGGCCTTGATAGCAGCCTGTGAAACCTATGCCCAATGTGGGACACATTAACCACTAAATCGCAGGACGTCACTTTTGTGACGCTCCGTGGCGATGGCTCGAGCCGTGGGCCGTCAGTTGGGTGCCTCTGTTTTTTTTTTAAGTAGCTAGGGCTTTCAAGATATAAATATATATGAAAAACTGTAGGAGAATCCTGAGTGCTATTTATATCACTCAAGCTAGTTTTGGCCAATATTTTTAAAAAATAAGTCAGAGTGCCAATTACCACTGGCTGGAAGTGCCAGGACCACCTCACACAACCCCGTGGTTTAGAGGTAAAAAAAAATAATAATAATTAAAAAAAAAAAAAAATTCAGCCAAACCAAGCTCCTTTCCAATGGCGGTGTTTCCCTTTCCCTCTTCTTGATAACCTCCACCTTCAGGGCGTGGGTCAGGAATTTCTTGCATCTTGCTGGCTCAACAGACATGCTGATGTACTAGGGTAGGGCGGAGAAACAGCCGAAAAAACAGCCTCACAATAAGCGAATGCATTTTCATCAGAGCAACTTCCCTCCTGTGCGCGTGCTGTACCTCTAGTGAGCCCCTTTGTCCAAGCCACACAAGAGGCACACTGTGCACATGTACATCAAAAGGTGGGCAGAGTGTGGCATGTAGGGGAGAGGCAGGTGGCACACTCGAGGTTGACACAGGAAAACACCGGTTTTTCTCCTGCCGCTTCGCGTCGTGTGGGTGTGACTCGTGTACTCTGGTTAGGAAAACATTAAAAATTATTAAAAATATTTAAAAATAGGTCCCGTGCACTAGGCATTTTGCATACTATGGGGTTGTACTGTATTCTGAACAACAAATTTCTGCACCTGTGGAGGACGAGGTGGAGTTGTACATAGACTGTTGTGTCCTGTGAGTCATTTAATGGTTCTTAGCCACAAGGAAACTGAACAGAGACTTTGGTTTTGCCAAACATGACTAGCAATGTAGGAAAAGTTGCTTTTCTTGCTGTTCTACTCCAGTCTGTCTGGCCAAGCAGACCCATCAACCACAAGCAAGCAGCCACCTTCCTGTGGCAGACAGTGTCTTGCCAAGGTTGGAACAAGGTCTTTCCACACAGCGAGGTGCAGAGAATATGAAGGAGACATAGCCCCCACAAGGATGAGCTGTGTATAGGTGATATGTATGAGTTCCAGCAGTAGCCTCTGTCCAGACTTTGACTACATGGTAAATGTGGTTGAGTTCCCCACTGGAAGTGCTGTGCAAGGCCAACTGCCAGGACTTGGGTCCATGTCACTCCCACGGTAGCACCTCCCAGGATGATGGTAACTAGCCACACATCTACTGCCTTTTTAGTGGGTTAACAGGTGCTAGACGTTGCCCAAGGGTGACCTAGGACTATGCAGGGCAGAAGTGTCCATCTTCCTTGGGCTGGATACCTGCTCCAACCGCATACCCACTGCATGAAAGGTAAAATGCGATGAACAGCACCAATAAAAAAACCAGACCATAAATCTTAACACCAAGATATGGGAGAAGTACCTCCTACTGGTATATTTCTGTAACAAGTGCTCTGAAAGGAACATCCTACTCTTCTTTAAGTGGTGTTGCTGCTGCAGGGAGTCACCAATTATGACAACATCCCATCTATGGACATGGCAAACAGCATCTTAAGACAATGCAGACCCAGGTGAAGTGCCTCAAAGGTTGTCTTTTATGTCTCAGACACTGCAGACCCAGGTGCAGTGCCATAGGGGATTGTCTCAGACACTGCAGACCCAGGTAAAGTGCCACAAGGACACAGTGGCATTCTGAGCATCTCTTTGGACAGCACCAGCCATGACTGAAGCACTGGAAGTGAGGTTTGCCAAGCTTGTGCTCAGTGCTCATGAAGGCTGAGAAACTCTGTGTTGGCCCTGTGAGATGATACTGTGGCATAAGATGAGGCATTCCAGCAAAGGGCATCCTGCATCACAGCCCCAAAGGACCAAATGAATCTCTAGAATTCAAGGAAGAACAAAAGTACATCAGGCAAGGCATCTGTGGAATGTTATGCAACAACTTGTGTAAAAAGGTAACACAGTATGTCATGGAGACTAGGCAAGACCGAGGCATCCGTAATGCATTATGCACGATGATGCCTTCATCTGAAAAGGACTGGAACCCATCAAAAGATGTCAAAAGGCTGAATGTATGTCCAGAATTCAAAGGAACAACAAACGTGTGTCAGAAAGGCTGGTGTCAAGATGAAATACTCTGCATCACACAGACTAGGCCAGAGTGAGGTGTCTGTGGTGCACCATGTATGATGTCCCTATTTTCAGACATGATAGTGTTCCACCAAAGAGCTGAATTCATCTGTAGAATTCACAAAGAAACATAAGAGAGAATCAGGCAGGTATCAGTGACACCTCATGATGAGAAATGTAGAGAGTAAAGTATTAGGCACGCATAAGTGTGGGAGTATTCTGGATCAGAGGGCATTATACCACGACTCACAATGACTCTTGCCAGATTTCTGTGGCAAGACAAGTGTTGTGTTACCTTAAAGTAAGTGTGAGGAAATAACCTGAAGGAATCCCCCCTCCCCCCTCCTATCAACTGGTCAGGGTCATGCCAGGGGATGTACTGAACAAAGATGCCAGGCATGAACCAGTGTGACATATCCTTTACTTTCTAAATCCAGGAGACAATACTTTCAGTTAAATCTGTCATCAGACAATTTAATTAAACTTAAGAAAAACCTATTTTACTGAAAGGAGCTTATTGAGTCCATATCTACTACTTTCAAAAGTTTACCATAAACTGAATAATTTGTAGGAAAAAAATGAAAAAGGCATTGCCAGCCTCAATGGCATAAGCAAATGGTGCCTCCTCCTGCCTGGTATGCCTGGCACTGGCCTGGGACTCCTGAATCAATCAGAGGGAACCAAGGCATCCCAAAAATCAAATGTCAAAGAGTCCTCTGTTAGACACAGGCTGAACAAGGCGCTACTTGGCTCAACGTTCCACGGGAAAGCCGAGTGAGACGTGGTAAACGACATGGAGGACCAATGTCTGGCACCATTTGCCATGGCAGACAGTCATAGTGAAACAACTTACAAAGGTCAGATGACACCAGAACAACTTTCAACTCTTACAGATCAATTACCAAGATGTCAATTACCAAGATGAAAATAAAATTTTGAGTTCCATATAAGATCAAATATTGATGTTCATCATCTGTCTTCATGCCAAGTGAAAATCAATTTTTTTCCATAACCATCCACAATAAATGAAAATAAATATACAACTCAGCAACTTGCATTCAAAAATCTAATTCACCTGTAAGATATCATGTCAGCCAATTTCAAACACAGATGCTTGTGCATGTGCACCCTTTGGCTGCAACACAGTTCACCTTCATCACTGCACATGCCTGTTTCACTTTAGACTTACAACCCTTTACAAGGGGCTATCCAAACAAAATAAGAGAGGACTCTTTATTTTATGTCTGGGTGCCAGACACTGATTTTTGAGCAACTCTGACATTTTCAAAGTTTTTAGTAAAGTCAAGTATTGTTTTAATCATGATTTTTAGTGATATATGTCTGCTGATAAACTAAGAATTCCCTGCATGAATTTGCCTCCATAATTCACCTTTAGGGCAGGGGGTAAGGTGTATGAAACACCTAGTAAAACTAAATGAAAACTTCAAGAAAGTAAAAAGAACAGTCTATGATGGAAACAAATTCCCTTAAGGAAGGAACCACCAGACAAAGAGAAGAAATGGTTCACAGGAAAGCTATGTCATCATGCACAAACACAAGCACAGGAAGGCTATGTCACCAAGCACAAGCAGGCTGCTCTCAGAGTTAATGCTAACACACACAAAGAAAGCAATTCATCCTTACTGAAAGAACAATCCAACAACTGAGACTTGTCAGCCAGGTAATACCACAAGACAGGTGACAACACATTAAAAAATGTGTTGGTATTATTATGACTATCACAAGCACCCTACAAAAAAGGCTTCAAAATGCCAAAACAAACATGGTAAGCCAAAAGCAAGGGAAGACAGAAACAGGCACATGGCCAAGATGAAAACAAAAGTAAAAAAGTGAAGAGCACAATGAAGCTGTGGTACACAGCCATGGTGGAGCACACTGCACCTCCCTGAAGGAGGTTCATGGATGGGTACAGTCATGCACAAAAGTTTGCCAACAATCCTGTCTGAATTGTGTTCTGCCTTCCACATCTATCACTCCTCCCTAAACAATACACAGTATCCTTTCTCCTCATACTCTTTTGTTGTAAGCTTAATACTGCTGTCACATAAAATGTTTTATGTAACACGTTCCACTGCCACAGCCGGCAGAGGGCTGTATGTGCCTCACTCAGTTTTTCATCAACAATTCTCTTCTCTGCCAAACTATTTATAGTAAAGGAAGGGAATCCAGGCCTAAGACTGGATATTAAGCTTTGTATAACTTCACCTGATGATGCCAGTAAATTCAGACTTTGTTCACACCTTCACACACTCAGTTTGATAATCTCGTCTCTGCAGAGTGATTTATAGTACAGGAAGTGTACTCCATGCCCAGCATGGGATATACAGCTTCTAGGCACTACACCCAATGATGTACAATAAGTAAATTTAGCCAATGTTCAAACCTTTACATTCAGTCTTAATAATACAACACTTGGACTTTAGCAGTGGGTATGAACAAGTGAGGAAGGGTGAGTCATGACTGAGTGTAATTATAATTTACTGTGGACTGTACTGTAGCATCGACACAAATAGTAGCAGAAACATAAATTCTTTTACACTCAGCACTTATGACATCTTCCGGCTTTGGGGCAGTTGTTATATTTCAGATTATGGATGTGTTCCTTCAGCTCCTAGTAGTGAAAAAATGCCCAGTACATCCATGGCCTGCTTTACTGGATAATTGGAACCCATCTAAAATGTAATACAATGACATACAGATGAAATACAAAGAGATGCATATGAACTACAGTGACAAACAGCAGAAATACAATGACATACAGAAAGGCAGTACAGTAAAACCTCGATATAATGGACTTCAGTAGACCGGAATTCGCTTTTATCGGACTCGAGGAGCTATTGGACTAAACTCCTATATATCGGAAAAAGTCTGATATAGCCAGAAAGCAGTCCGGACTGCCTGACAACTTCAGCTATGTTCACCACAATAAGACAAGTAAAAGACATGTTTTTCAGTGCACAGTACAGTATTATTATACCATTTGATTAATGTAGTGAAGGTATAACACAGTACAATACTGCAATGATGGTGAAAACTACCGATGCAATCCGGACTAATGTCTGATATACGGAAAAATTCCGGATTAGCAGGGGTAAGTCCGGATGTCGCTTGTTGGAACTAGGAAAACCACACTCACCGGCATCACGATGTGAACTGCCAAGGCTCCCGGTTGCATACCACCGGAACCTTCCGATGACATCATCACTCGCGACTTAGCAGATGTGTGCGTGCGCACACACACTAACATTCTCGTCCTCTCTTCTTAATTTGACAGAAGATTCCAAGGACGAAGCTGGATGGTCTATTTGTGTCTGATACACACTATGTATCCAATACATACACTTTTGTTTAATTACTATCAAGACCCAGTCTGTGGCCACATACAGATATGTGATGTCTCTTAAAGTATTATAAACTTTCTAGTATCGGCTGACTGCTGCACGCAGCCGCTCGGTCGAGGCACCTTTCTTGGTGAGACAATCAGCCAGTTGTTGTGATGTATCCACCCAAGATACCCATCAATCTCCCCCCGCTCCAACATGTCCCGCTACACAGCAATATCAATGCGCAATCTCCTGTCTTCTACGCTCCTACAGGAGTAAAGGGCGTCCACCAGACTCTTGTTGTCGACGAAACACTTTATTTTGATCTTTCCACATCCAGAAACCTCATGCAATATGTTGGAGAGATATACAGCAGTTTCAGCACATTCAAGCAGCGCCAACGCCTCAGCAGATAAGGTAGATTTGACGACCCTCCTGATCTTCCTTGTCTGCCAGAATATAGGACATCTTGCCTCACTAGCATCTCGTAGGAAGATCACAAAACTTCCCTGAGATCCATTGCCTACAAGGTTGGCAAATGAGGCATCTGAAAAGCACTCTATATGACAGTCCTCGATCGGCTCCATTCTTGGAATGTATAGCTTCATGTTGTCAGTCTTCACCCTTGAGATCACCTTATTGAGTCTAAGCAAATCTGCTACAGTAGCTTGGTTGCTATTCACGCTCAACTCACACACATCAAAGGCAATATCTGGCCGAGTGTATGTGGCAATCCAATTGAGATGCCCAATTAATGCTTGGTACTCCATTTTCTCAGACTTGGACAGCTCCCCTGATTTTACTGCTGCACGATGTTTACTCAGCGTGACTGGTTTCAAGGATGAAGCATACTGGAATTGGTCGAGCGTTATGCTGCCATCAATGTTGGAGATGACATTGAGACCAACGTATTTGAAGGCTTTTGATTCTGAACTGCCGATGAGGAATATTTGACTCAACCGATTTATAACTTGCTGTTCAAACTCATGTGTACCAGCCCAAAGGAAGTCGTCGACGTAGATGCATACAATGCCTTCGACTTTGCCACCATTGCTCCAAGAGAACAGCGCTGAATCCAGTGATGATACTTTAGCTCCGAGACTCAACAACTGATCTTTTACGCACAGATACCAAAGCCTAGCAGCATCACAAAGGCCGTAAACAGTTTTCTTTACTCTCCATAACTTACAATTTGCATATTCAGGCGGAGGACGTAAATGAACAACTCTCTCAATGTCGTTACCTTGCAGGTAGGCAGCTTTCACGTCCATAGTGTGGCAATCCCACTGGTTGGTGGAGGCCAAAGAAAGTGCCAAACGCACTGATTCCTTTGAACAAGTAGGCGAGTCTTTTCGGAGATCCACTGTGTCTTCCTCAGATCCTCTGGTGACTAAGCGGGCCTTAACAATAGGCTTTCCATTTTTCAGTTTTTCTGTCACAACCCATCGAACCATTATGGCACCTTGCCCAACATCATCTACTTCCTCATACACATCATTATTCTGCCAATTTGTAATTTCATTTTCCTTAGAGCATAATACGGCCTCAGAGTTGAAAAGAACAAGCATTTCTGTGTCATCATCAACCACTTCCCATTCGCTAAGATCCTTCTCCAAATCTATCCAATCAATGCTGCCATCAGAGTCCCTCTTCAAATTATAGCAGTGTTTGTACTTTCCAGTGCTATACCTGCCCGACTTATAATCCTTCCAGACACCAACTCTCCACTTTCTGAATGTATTCCCTTTATACGTTGACCAACAGAAACTTTGGGAAGCTGATTAATCAGAACAGAAACTGTGGGAGGCTCATCGATTGGGACCACACCATCTTCCGACTCGTCATCTGGTGGATAGTCATTCAGCACTTGCGTAGGATCGTCATTAGGCTTCTCCTGGACAACATTTTTCTTCTCATCACTGCTGACATCACTTTCAACTGTAGTATCTTGCTCTGGCGCTCGCGCTAGACGACATATGTGCACTCGTACGTAGACACCGCCGTGTCTCACCAGAATTTGTTTCCCATCTCTGCCTATTACAATTCCGGGACCGTGCCACTCATGACTGTCATTTCTTTTGTAGAAGACTTCATCTCCATTCTGGATGTCGTTTAGGTCACTCGAACGTACGTTGTGCCGCAGAGCCCTAGCCAAGCGTTCATCTGATTCGGTCTTTATAAACTCTTGTCTAGCTAAATGAAGAGCGTTCAAGTTGTCTCTCACAATTTTCGATGGTGATGAAGATTCCAAGGCTGGAGGATCATTTGCGTACACATTAGGCAGACTAGGGTTTTGACCAAAAACAAGTTGGTTAGGAGAAAAGCCTGAGTAGTTGGTGAGAGCATTTCTTGCCGATACTGCCCATGCCAAGGCCACATCCAATTCACACTGGCTATCAGCCATTACTTTCCTAACAATGTCACCAGTGACTGCATTTTGACGCTCACAGACTCCGTTGCTCCAAGGACTCTCTGCAGACGTTGTCATGATCTTGATATTGAAGGCCTCTTCCAATGCTCGCATTTCCGCAATATTGAATTCACAGCCATTGTCTGTAAGAATTTTTCTAGGTGTGCCAAACACAACAATCCAGCTCCGAAATATTCCTTTGATAATGGTGGGCACACACTTATCTGCGATTACTATCACATTACAATACCTGGTCGCCAAATCAACAAGGACTAAGAAATAATGCCTTCCCCAAGCTTTTAAATCCATGGCTATGACTTCGTTAAACTTAGACGCCATGGGCAAACTGACTACGGGTTGGGGCTTGGCTTTCTTAAATCTGCAACAGACTGTACAAGCATCAGATATAGCCTTGACAGCCTGTTCTAGTTTTGAACTTTTAATTCCCGCATCTGTGATCAGTTTAATTAGTTTTGTCGATGTTGGGTGTCCAAACTGCCAGTGAAGCTTCAAAGCGGTTTTTTCTACATCACCCCCACGAGT
>JAGKTI010028481.1:0-12042 GCA_018397915.1 Birgus latro | reverse complement strand
TCACCATTAGACATCAGCACAGGGGACCTGCCTTGATTGAACTTTCCCGAAATCTTTCGCACCCTCTTCCACACTTGAGACATTGGTGTCTTTGAGTTAACAGATGACACATATGCCATCCATGAATCCAGCTTAGCTTGTTTCAGTACTCGACGAGCCTTAGCCCGTGCCCTTCTGAACTCGACAAGATTATGCTCCGTCCTGTATCTTCGATAACGGGAGAAAGCTAACTTCTTAGCACGTACAGCTTTGATGCATTCCTCATTCCACCATGGGACAGGTCGGTAGCGATACGTGCCAGAAGTTTTGGGAACAGCATGAAGGGCAGCAGAATGCAGAAGGGAGGTAAAGAATGAAACAGCCTCATCAATATGTGGAAAGTCTTCGACTGAGACATTAATAGGAATCAGAGAAAAGGGACCAGTCTGCCTTATTCACTCTCCACCTCGGTAACCGAGAACAGGGACTAACACTGCTGCAGTGAGAAGGATGGGAAAGTGGTCACTTCCATGGAGATCCTCCACAACCTCCCAGGTAAAGTCCAGAAGACCGTCAGGAGAGCAGATAGAGAGGTCAATAGCTGTAAATGAACCCGTTTGGGGATGAAAATGTGTAAACGCCCCAGTATTGAGCAGGGCAAGATCCTCATCCTCCAATAAGGACGCCAACAAACTCCCATGTTGGTTAGTAAGACAGTCACCCCACAAAGGGTAGCGAACATTGAAGTCCCCCAAGAGAAGAAAGGGCTTAGGTAAATGGCCAAGAAGGTTCTTAAGTTCTACCCTATCGACTGCTGTGTTGGGTGGTAAATAAATGGAACATACTGTATACCAGCGGTGGGCATACAATCGTACAGCTACACACTAGAGGTCAGACTGGAGGTGGACTGGCCGATGAGGGATGTCAGCTCTCACCAAAACAGCACTACCCCCGACAGGACCCTGGGTTGGTGTTGAGTAGAAACCAGTGTACCCAGGTGGTGCATGGGGGGTGGCAAACCCTACAAGAGTTCCCTGGAGACATATACACGTAGGGGAACAGGTCAGGAGGGTCCGCAGCTCCTCCCAATTACCCTGCAACCCTCGACAGTTCCATTGTATTATACTGGCTGAGAATGCCATAGTTCCTATAGTGAAGGAAGGATTAGGATGAGGAGCGTGACAGTCTTGCCCCCCAAGCGGGTTTGGGTTTATGCTTTGGAAAGCTCTTTGGAGGAGCCTGCCCAGCACCAGGAACTCTCACCCTCTGTCGAACGGCCGAAAGTAAACGGGAGGACGAGGAAGTGAGTTGTACCACACTCTTTCTTGGAGTGGGCAGACCAGTTTGCTTGGAAGGCGGCTTGGTGGCCGCCTTTAGGGGTGGAGGACGGTCACTGCCCCCACCAGAAGCTCCAGAAGTGGAAGTAGAGTCCACAGGACTCGAATCATTAGAGGAGGCCATCCCATGCTTCAGATCTAAGGTACTTATGGGCTGGCTAACAACATCTCCAAGTGGAGGTGGGGCCAGAGGTGAACCGTCAGCACCCGTTGTAACATTGCTAGATCCCTCTTCCTGCTGGGCAGAGGGAACAGTAGGGGTGTCGACAGAAGTGTCGACAACTGAGACCTTAGGTGGCCGGTCTTCATGATCAGAAGACTCTGAAGAACAACGATGACGTTTGCCAGATACAGATGGAGCCTTGGGCACACTGGCTACGACGGGAGGAGGAGTCTGGTCAACGTGGACGTCTGCCACAACCACAGAAGTGAGCAAGTCATCAGCCACCGACGTGGGGGCTGGAACAACTGGAGCAGCGGTAACGGTCAGATAAGTATCATCCTCACTTACAGCAGTAACCTTGGGGACAGCATTCTGCATATCTTGAGTTGGAGGAGGGAGTACTGGAGTAGGTTGAGGCTTCTTCTGAGATCCATGGCGTTGCACTGGAATTCTAGATAGTACAAAAGCATAAGTAACCCCGGGCTAAAAGAAAAGGGTCTGAGCTCTCCTTTTGGCCTCAGGGAACGAAACCCTCTCTCGTGTACGTATGGACAATATCTCTTTTTCCAGGGAGTACCTGGAACAGTTTTTCGAAGAGACAGCATGAGGACCCCAACAATGATAGCATTTAAGGGGCCCTGGGCAGTCACTGGCATGGTTTGATCCACCACAAGAGACACAGATACCAGGAAGGCCAGCCTATGCACGGCGACAAGCGTGGCTAACATGCCCATAACCCTGACAGTGGAAACATCTCTTCGGGTTTGGAACATAGGGCTTTACCGGAAGTGAAAGCCAAGCTAGTTTCACCGAAGCAGGCAGCGTCAATTTCTCGAATGTCAGGAACAGCGTTGGAGTTGGGGTCAAAACACCGTCATATTTCTTCATTACCCGGTTGACACACTACTCCAGAGGAGCGAAGTTCCTCCAATAACCGGGCCTCTGGGTATCGCAGGAGGTCCCGAGAGTAAATAACCCCCTTGCGCTGGTTAAATGTGGCATGGGGGACACAAGACATGGCAGTGGCAGAAACCGAAGTCAAAGCCTGGAGGCGAGAGCTTTCAGCTGGGAAAGACACCTCAATAAGGAGGCTACCATCCCCCTGGGTTGAGATTACAGGTTCACAACCACAAGCTGAAACAATGGCTCGGTACAGGTCAAAGATATCTACATCTAGTGCTGAGCCACCTGTAGAGGGTTTCAGCACTACGTACTTTGCATAATGCTCTTGTTCGTTTTCTTCTGGGCCGAACCCGAGAGCCGAACCAACCCGACGTGGCCTCCTCCTAGTCCCAGTTGAATGCTGGGGCAAAGGAGGAAGGTCACCAGGGGCCTGGAATGGCTCCAGAGTGGCAATAAGGGTGGCGTAGTCAGATGAATGTCCAGGGACAGAGGCCGTGTCGTCAACGAAAGTTTTCTGAGCTTGAGCCATATATAAACAAAATAACTTCATTCCCCCATCCCCTCCACCCACCAAAGAGCCCAACAAGGGGAGGTCGTATGCCAGGGACAACACCACTGGCGGCCCCAGAGGTAGCGGGAGAGTATACGCGGGTAACCACCGGGGAACCCGGGCAAGGGTGACTCCAGGATGGTAGGAGCCACCAGGCTCCCCAGTGCCCACTTGACTCTAGCCAACGCATGACCAGCCGATTGACCTGGTCGGGCCCAACCAGGCCACCCGTCTAGCCAGAATGAGGGACCAAAGAGGTGTATTGCTAGCTGCAGGGTGCACCGTACAGCATCGCTCAACCTCCAGGACTCCCGTCTCCCAGCATTACGGGACGCCACGCACGGCAAACACGTGGGGAGGCGACAGTCCAGCCCTAGATGGCAAACGGGCTGGGACTAACATCACCAGCAGGCCTCCTCCACTAGTGATGTAGGGGGTGCTTGGTCCACGAGGCCGACAAATGCCGAACCCTACAAAGGTAGGCAAGCCCCCAAAGTAGGTGGCACTGCCAACCACGCTTCAAGCCCCGCCACCACGTCAAGGTGACCCCCTGCAGCGGGGACCCTTTACGGGATTAAGCCGTCTGGCAATAGACAGAATAATAATAATTAAAGTATGTTAATTTATTTAAAAATCTAAACAATAGTTTACAGTAATTCCCACAAATACTGTATATGCAAATGGTTTGCGCTAGTGCTCTGCGACATTGCGCAAGCTAAATATAGTATTAGATTGCACACTTGCGCAAATTACAGATATTAGAAAATAACAATAATAAATTAAAGTAATTAAGTATGCTAATTTAGTTAAATATCTCAATATTTTTGTAATTTCCACAAATGTATACAAATGGTTTGCGCTTGCGCTTTGCGACATTGCACAAGCTAATTATGAGTCAGATTGCACACTTGCACTTGTGCAAGGTAGTGAACTGTGGATTGCGCATTGCGCTTGCACAAGGCCCTTTTTCGTTTGCGCTGCCCACCACTGGACAAAAGTGGCTAACATGCAAGCAAGTTTTGCGACCCGATAGCCAAACTGACTCACGGTGAACGAGATTTCGCTTGCGAGGCGAAAAGGATAACAATTTTCGTTCACAGTTTGTTGGTGGGGTTAGAACTCAAATGAGCCTATATTAATTTTGTAATCGGTGAGAAAATATTCTGTTATTCGCAAAAGGAAACTTTAACTAAATTTGATACGTAAATACAATTTATGTCTTGTGGTTTTAATTCATTTTTATTTTTTTCTTGTAACAAGAAATAAATATTCAGACACTCGGGTGACCAGCCGCAGAGGCCGTCTGTTTTGTCTCTAAACAACAAGTAGAAATCTGATTTTGGAATGTATCCTGCGGCAAGGAAAATTCTAGTAGACTACTTTTTGGCTCTGGAGTTGCTAAAGTACGTGAGGTGGTTAGAGAAACTGAGGAAAAGGGAGTGGGTTCTCCGTGGGGGTTTGTTTACAAATGCCCACGGGGCACCAAGGCAGACGACACTGTTAGCCATTTCGGCTCGCAAAAACATACGAGTGTGATGGACACTCGACTCTGCTAGCCGTTTTGCCTCACAAAAGCTGCTTGCATGTTAGCCACTTTTGATCTAATGTGACGCCACCTTTAACTGCCGGCTGATGTGTACAGCTGTCACGATTCAGGGCACGGAGGGTTGCTGGCTGACGTGACATACTGCACTCATCTTCCCACCACCCTCTGAATGCGCGGCCATTCTCTGTGATACAGGGTAGATAGGACCCTAACGTACCCCACAGATGCACGGCTCAGTCTGTACACTGCACTGGTAGAGTGTAGAGTGTGTGTGTGTGTGTGTTTTATCCTCCTCGTCCAATTCCACCCCCCCTTGCACAGGGCTGATTGCATTATCGACCCCTGTGAAAGTTGTGCCCTTACCGCCGTGGAAAGTTCTCTGTGACTGAGCAGGTGTGTGGGAAATAGTAAATAATGTACAGGTATGCACAAATGTTTTTTTTATACATTAGTGAAATGTAAGTTATTATAAGTTATATCTAGGAAGTGTTACGAAATAAGTTTTATAACAAGTTTTAGAAGTGCATAGCAAAAAGTGTTGTTTATGGTTATTTGTGAAACAATTATTGGAATTCCTTGAGTAACCCTGTCTAGTACAATGAAAGAAAACCAAAAGTGCATGGGAGAGTAAGAAAATGACCTAGTTGGCTGTAACTAAATTATTTCCCTCATTACTCAGAAAATAATGTTGAATATGTGAGCATTAGCATATTTGTGGTGTAAAGTACAAAGAAATATAAGTTGTGTATACAGGTAACATTAGTAATATTTTCATGTTGCCCCTGATTAGTACAAATTAGTCAATTTCTGTACAAGTAATGACCTCATACTCAACCATACTGCGTGAAACAGCCAGATCATTTACTTCTCAAAGTGCAATTACCTGTAATTGTGATGTCTAGTGCAAATATAAGTGCCGTAGTAGAGGGAAATTATTATAACTGACGCATGAAGTGAGTAATAAAAATAAAAGAGCTATTTTATTCCCATATCCACGGGGCATAGTGGCATTCTAAAACGGGCGGAAAACCCAATAGGGAACCACATGGAAGGGGTGATGACTCATCTTGAAGACGGTGAGTTGGATAGGTCGAAAAAATGATTGGAATAAACAGAGGCAGTGTTACAACCACCACTCTGGTCAGTGCTGCTAACACTACCCAGCGAGTCCAAGGCGACTGGCAGTGGCACGCAACCAGATTAGCCCACCAAAACAAGGAAAACCAGTCATCTTTAACTTATCCCTACTCATCGACGGGACCACCTGGAGACTTTGAGATACTTTCATTTGAAAGAGGAAGAGTTGGTGAGTCTTACCGAGATTTTATGTGCTTCTCTAGCTCTTACAGTTTGGCAGATATTAGGGTTTGAAGTTTGAAGTAAATGTTTTTTTTTGCCTAAATCTCGGAAATTCCCCGTAAGGAGGAGTGGGCAACGGCCGGGAGGCTCCGGCGTCTGGGGGTTAATCTTCAGGCAGTCAGATACACCTTTAGGCCTACCTCTTCGTAACAGAGTGGTGACCTCTGGCAGGATTGTCAATACTAGGTTTTGCAGAACTTAGGCAAGTTTGTGTAAGCTTTCTTCTCTCCAGAGTGCTGTATATTTACTCGTTGGAGTGCCAAGTTTTAGCCGTCATGGAGTATGTAGCCCCCAGCTCTCCCATTGTCCCTCCCCATACTTTTTTGGGGGAGGGTGCCTATGTTCATGTAAATTCTTCACCTGTGCTTGAGGTTGTTGTAAAGTCAGAGCTTCATTCCCCTTGTCCTAGTCTAGCAGATCAGGTTCCCCTCTCCTTAATAGTTCCAGGATGTCGGGTGGAAGCAAGCTAAGTGGGAACACTAGGCTCATTTAGAGCGGATGAACTTAGAGTTAGAGATGGCAAAGACAGAGCAAGCTAGAGAGCTGACCAGAGAACAGACAAAGATTGGCCAGTCCAGACAACAGACTAAAAGTTAGAACAAATGAAACTTGATCATGAGTACTGTATGAGATCCTCAGAAGTCCAGACAAATTTTTCCGATTCTTTTTCAGGTTTCAGTCCTACTGATCCCACTAAATTAGTACCTCCTTTTGATGAGACCCTTGTTCTGGAGTTCTCACTTTTCGAAAAAAAATTGCTGTTGGGATCCGATGGCTTACGCTGGTTCATACTGTACTTAATGGCAAGGACCACAGAGTGTTTGATAGCTTAAGTTTTGAAGAATGTTTAGATTACAAGGTTTTGAAGAGTTCAGTTTTATGTGCTTATGAATTAAGACCCAAGGCATACTGTCAGCAATTTACGAATGCTAAGCAGCGTCCCCAGGAGTGATACTAAGAATTTGCTAGACATATGACTGACACTTTCCGTTTGTGGATTCGCAGTGAAAATGTGGCAAATTGTGATAACCCAAGCTGTACTAGGTTGAGGGATATTGTAATCCTTGAGAATTTCGTGGATGAATTAGACAGTGTATTAAGGATTCATTCATCTGGTGGTAAGTGGTGGCAATCATCATCCACTTACCTGATGTAGTGCCGTGTACTTCTTCCTTAACCTTTATCATTCTGTCCTCATCTCTTCCTATTTCTCCCATCTTTTCTGTCACTTTTTATTACTCATTTGTCTTTTTCAGGTGGCTTTACACTGAGTGACAAGCCTAATGGTTTCCCATAAGCCAGGAAACCATTTACAACGCTGAATGGTAACCATATAACCAAATCATACGTGTTTGCTTCATGTCAACAAGTGGGTTGGTGAAGGGCTAGTGGCCCTACCCGTAAAATGACAAACTCAAAGACAAACGGCCACCCATAATGGGATTAACACTTCTGCCTATAGACATGAAGGTTAAAACAGTCTCTGAATCAGCTGTCATTAATGATGATTATGTATTACGTAAATATAGTAATAAACCTAAGGAATTCTTTATGAATTTTCCCTCTAAGAAGAATACTTCTCGGCAGAGTAACGACCACTCTGGTGAGCCAGACTAAGCCGTTAATTCCAAACCTAATTTCTCTTCTGCACCCTCTAATATCTCCTCTAGTTCTTTCAAACGCCCATATCGCTTTTGTACTTATTGTAAGCGTCCAGGTTACAGTGTTGAAAAGTGTTTTAAGAATGTTCCCTCTAAGCATAACATCTTGTTCGAGCTGGACCATTTGTGACCCCTCTTTGCCCTCCAGGGCTAAAGGTTGCTGAAGTCTTATGTTTCTTCCCCTTACCAGCTTTTTGTTGCAGAGGATGGTGATAAGGAGCCTGCTGTTAAATTGCAGGCAGGAGGTGGTATGCCTGCACCCATTCCTGATGCCTCTTCACCTTCTGGAGATGTTGTCCAGGCAGCAGTTAGCAGCGCTGCCCCTGCCTCTTCTTTTGTTCTATATTTTTCTGGTGTAGTACTGTTGGACAAGCTGAATTTCCGGTGAGAATTCTATGTGACAATGGAGCTTCGCTGTCATTGTGGGTAAGCCCTGAACTTAAAGTCCCAACTAAGGAATATGTACTAATTCAAGGAGTGACTGGCATAAAGATTATTCCTGTGGTGACTGGAGACTTGAAATGTACCTTGTTTGCCAGGAGAGTGCACCTCAGGCCAGCTGACTCTCTTCCCCTTCAAGGAGTTGACCTGCTGCTGGGAAATGACTTGGCAGGTGAGAATAAGTGTACTTTTTTTTTTTTTATGTGTCCGACTCTGGGCATAGGCTTTACAGCCTGCTATCAAGGCCCAGCCGTCCTCCTACATACCATACACCTCTACATGTCACCACTTCGGCGCTAACACCCACCGTCCATATTGAATACATGCTAGGGCTGTCTCATACAGGACTGGTGTATTGGTATTAGCGGGGTTATTTTTACGACATGTCGGCGGGTCTCACTGCCCCTGTACTGTCCGAGATGCCTGTGCCTGATGATTCCTCACAGGTAGATTTAGTGGACGCATATGTGTTTTCGGCGTGCGCTGTGACCAGATCTATGGCACGGGCAGAGCAGGCCCAAGACCCGAGACAATGTGCCACTCAGGAGTCTGGTGATCCTGTGGCCAAAGTGCAAACTCACCCTGAGATGGCAATTGAGAACGCTGATGAGAGAGGCTCTGATGACTGATATTCCCTGGAAGATACGTTCATAAATTTACCCAACAATAACTCTCCCATTCCTGTTGAGGAGGTTAGTGTTGAAAGACTGAAGGAGGTGCAGACATGTGACCCAGAGATTCAGAGGCTGAAGTTAGCTACACTGGAGGAATGTGCTGTCGAAAAAGGTGGTTGCTTTTAAGTGAAGCAAAGAGTACTGCAGAGGTTCTGGTGTCCCCTGTATATTAGTGTTGATGACGAAGTGTCGGATTGTCATCAGATTGTTTTGCCCAGTGCTTGTAGAAAGGAATTGTTGGAGTTGGCTGACTGAACGCCCTTTTCAGGCCACATGGGCATGAGGAAGAAATTGGAGCAGCCACGTGTGGAGCTTTACTTGCTGTGCATGACTGCAGATTTGGCCCAGTTCATGTGGTGCTGCCATACTTGCCAGCTGGTGGGGAAGCCTAATCAACCCATACCCGTCACCTCTCATTCCCGCTCCTGCCTTTGACCCTCCAGCTTCTCATACTGTAGTTGCTATGGTGGGACCCCTGCCTCCTACATCCTCAGGTAATAAGTACCTGTCAGCCATAACTAATTCTTCCACTAGATACCTGGAGGCTATTCCAATTCGTTCCCCTAAATCTTGAATAGTTGTTCAGACACTGCTTGATTTCTACACTAAGTTTAAGTGGCCGAGGGAGATTCAGTCTGACAGAGGATCTAATTTTCTTTCAAATGCCTTGCAGCAGTCCATGGCCAGCTTGGTATCGCCCATGTGAAGAGCAGTGCTTATCATCCCGAAAGCCAGGGTGCCCTAGAGAGATACCACAAGACTCTTAAGATGATGCTTTGGAAGTACTGCATGGAGCACTCGAAGGACTGGGATCGAGGAATGCCATTTCTCCTTGTTCGTCACCCACGAAGTTCCTTAACCTGTCACATCCCGACCAATTTCTTACTTCTGTTATCCCCAAGTCCCAAGCAATTTCGGATTTTTTTTTTCAAACCTTCGCTTTTGGTGAGAAACATCGAAAATTCATAGAGAGCTCCTGAGCTTATAAATGTTGCTACAGCTGATGAGTCAGCCTCACCTTTCATTCTGTCTCAGGGTATGTGGCCTTAAAGAAAACGAACTGTGGGAGGGTAAACTAATTCAAGCCACTTTGAATTACGTATTTATTTATTTATTTGGTACGAATTTATGTGTAGTACAAGACTATATTGGTTTTCAAACAATTATATAGACAATAGAAGCATTGTTCAGTCACCAAACACATCCACATATGGCACCTTCCTTTACAACATTGCCACCTCATCACTTCTGTTTGTTTCTTGCTCTAGCTTCTTTATTCTTTGTCCTCCACCTCAGGAATCACTTTCACCATGAATTTTGTCATTGGAGAGATGGGCGCGACATGTCTTTACTCGCCAGGTCACTGCTAACGTGAATCACCGAGTGTGGGGGGAGGGAGGAGGGGGGGTCACGTGGGGCCAAGCAGTATCCCTACTTGACAGCAGATAGAGGAAGGTCTCCCACATATGCCTACCAAAAATCACCCATGAAACTTAAAAATTATGTAAATTATGAACCTTGCAATTGCGTGACGTATCAGTACGTCGATGGGTCTAGCTGTGACAAAATGTTGCGACGTACCCATATGTAGACGGGACGCCTCGGGTTAAGAGAGTGGGTTTCTCCTCTAATGAGCCAGTATTTGCCCACAAGGTAAGGGGCCCATTATCCATCATTAAAGAGGCTTGGTGATTCCACCATGAGCCTAGTGTACTTGAATTTGTTAATAATTATAAGTACAGGTCATCTAAATGCTTGGAAGTGGGTAGAGAGAACTTGAAACAGGATCAAGACAGTATGGTAGGAAAGCTCGTTTGCATGAATTTGAAGTTCCTGATGAATTGTCACTGCTGTTGCCTCTTCAAGAACAGCCTCTTGCTGCTAAGTTTTGTGGCCCTTATCAAGTCAGTATTATTGATTACATGGTGGAAACACCAGACAGACGTAAGAAAATCAACTTTGCCATGCTAACATGCTGAAACCTTATTACCGTCCTCCGGAGGCCCCTGTAACTGTGAATCTAGTCTTGACTGAATAGAGTGAGGAGGTTCACAGCAGTTTGATAACCCAGGAACAAAATGAGGAGGACTTTGACTTCCATATCATGAGTGCCTGGCAGAGTAACACTGAGGCTGGATTGTCCCTTGGTGAGGTTTCGCATTTGCCAGAAAATCAATCCCAACAACTGTTAACACTTCTCTCTCCATTTAAAGATATCATTGGTAGCTCCCCTGGGCGGACGACCTGTATCGAGCATGATGTCGATGTGGGTGACGTGCTCCCGGATATTTCCGAACTGTATTAACGTTCAGCACCACCGCCCTCATCCAGGCAGCCCTAGTGGGATAGGTTCTAGGTTAGGTTAGATGGTTAGGCGAGGCTGAGTTAGGTAATTTTGCTTGGGAAACACATTGGGCATATTTCCAAGAAAAATATATGGTAAGTTGAGAAATGACGGGGTGAGCGTTGTTCCTGGCTGACGTTCCCAGTGGTGGTGCTGAACACGCATACAGTTCAGAAATACAGTATGCCGTTGCTCCCTGTTAAGTTGCTGCTTTAATGAGTCTGTCCTCACTGCCTAGGAGTCCTCCACCAGGAGCTTAAGTATGTGCTGGGCAATGATCTTATCTCCCCTTGGGTGAACCCGTGGAACTCCCCTATGACCCTATAGCCCAAGCCTGATGGTACTCGTACACCGAGATTCTGCATCGACTGCCGCAGTCAACGCTCTGACTAGGACCTCGATTAGAAGACTGTGTTGACCGCATTAATTCGTCCCACTACATTAATAAGCTTGACCTTGAGAAGGGCTTCTGACATGCCCTTTACAGAGCAGGAGAAAGAAGTCTCTTGTGGCCATCACTTTCCAGTATTTCAGTCTTGTTTTGTATGGTATTCTGAATAGTTCATACACTCATGTCATGGAACAGAATGGGATTTTGTTTTTTCAGCTGTCTGGTAGTAAGGTTTTTTTTTTTCCAATCCAAATGATGCTTAATAACTGCTGGACTGCACTCAGAGATGTTTGGAGTCCACCCCCCCCCCACCGTGTTTCCTGGATCCCTCACCCAACTTGGTCATTAATCGGCATACTGAACGCTACACCAGTTTGTTCACTTACCTGATGGCTATTCAAACTTATTAATGATATTCGATGACTAGTACGCTAAAACATTATTATGGCTTTAATAAGGTTTATACATGACTAACATGAAACACTGTCAAATTAAACATAAATTGCACGAAATACAAGATGGGGAGGAGTTTCAGTCATGTGAGAAAAGCAAATGACGTCCAAAAGTGTGGTAACTTCTAGAAGTGATTGTTACAGTCATTCAGAGCGAGTAGGAGCTGGGTTGGTCATATTCTGTCCGGCGATTTTTTTTTTTTCTTGGCTACTTGTGAGATCACCCATATGATCTGAGAAGT
>JAGKTI010028480.1:0-12934 GCA_018397915.1 Birgus latro | reverse complement strand
CTGTACCCTGGGCTCCCAGCCACCCCGAGAGTTGCCCCAAACACCTGCGCACGACTTACCTGTCAGTGGGACCATTCTGAGTCCTTCTCGGACTCGACATCAGGCCCGTCTCCTGGGCATCTTTGGGGCGAGCCCTTAGCCCCCTGTCTGTGTGCGGGGCCTCCACCAGGGCACGTCACTCTGTCGTTCCTCCTGACAGAGGAATCCATCAACAGCTCTTAGTGAAAGTGTATCGAGTGGACCCAAATACAGTGTGTTATTGTAAAACCTAAGTGTTCGTGGACGGTAGTGATTACTTATAGAGTGTAACAGTGATAACTCGACCAGGAACCCCGAGTGTAAGATTTGACGAACACGTTTGTCCCCCTGGTTTAGCATATACCTCGAGTGGATTCCCGTGAAACCCCCGCAGTGAGTGTTATATCCCAGAGGCTCATAGAACGAGAATATTGAATAAATTGTGTCATCCCCTTGGTTTATGTTAACTGGCCCCTCCCCAATGTATCGGCACACTAGAAAATGCCACAGTGTCTGACAGAGCCATAACCTCATATTAATCATGCCATTCCTTTGTTGGTGTAATCCCCCTCCCCCCAGTCTAGAGGCATGCAAGCGAAGCACTAGAAAATACCTCAGTTTCCCCTCACAGTGTATTGTAACGCGGCCGACTCCAGTTGAGGTAGGCGGCCGACAAGGTGAGTGTCTAATTGACACCAGGTGTTAACGTAATTTGTATCAGTGTCCAGTGCTATACTCGAAGGGAAAATGTAATAAGTGCTTTCCTGTGTCTTGAATTGTAAGTGTAATTTGAGTGCAATACGTGCTGGGTGAATACTACCATAATTTCCCCAGGCCTGTATAGAGACCGACTTTCAGTTAAGTAAAACCTTGGTTAACCCATTCCTGGCAGGGACTTTGATGTATGGTCGTGGAGAGTGCAGACGCGTTTCTCCTGAGCTCTCCTCTAGCTTTTTAGGGCTGCCTCACCGGCATTAGCTTGTTTTTTTTCACCCTTCTGGTGCGCGTTAGGCCAGCTAGATTCTCAGTTTCCTCCCTTCCCTGTTAGTTTGGAACAGTAGGTGTCTGTTCCTTTTACTGAGATTACCTTTGCTTACTCGCCCACGGAGGGTCCCCCCCACTGATCGCTCTGGGGCGTGAATCGCCACGGTCGGGCCTCCCTGGAGTGGTTTGAGAGGGCAATCTCAGCTCTAGGTGTGTGGCCCCAGGTTGTTCGTCCCTTGCTCGTCTTTCCTCCTCCTTCCCACTTCCCCCGTTAGGGGGGAGTGGTCACTATGGCGGACGCCCCTACCGTCCGACCCCCGACAGGCTCACGGACTGACAGACCCCAGACAGAACGGCCCCAGACTCGTTTGCCTCGTGACATTGCTGTACATAATGCGAAGTTCGTCACCATCCACGCTCTAGGTTCCACTCCCTTGAGCAGCCTTCATGATCAAGAAGGTCATTGATGGCTGTGCTGGGGAGGTGGAACAAGTAAAAAAACTTGCTAACGGAGACCTCTTAGTAAAAATTAGTATGTCATCTCAAGTTAAGGATTTGTTAAAGCTGCGCAAGTTTCATTGCTATGATGTCGAAGCCAAGATCCCGACGTCCATGAATTCCTGCAAGGGTGTTATCACTTGCAGGGATCTCATGGTGATGAGTGAGGACGAGATCATAGAGGAACTCGCTCAGCAAGATGTCATTGATGCCAGATTTATTACCAGATTTACGGAAGGTGTCAGGACAAAGACTGCAACAATCGTTTTGTCTTTCGGTAAAGTCTCACTACCCAGTCATGTCAAAATTGGTTATGAAATTGTTCATGTACGGCCATATATCCCTAACCCTCTACGTTGTTTGAAATGCCAGTTGTATGGGCATACTGCTAAGGCTTGTCGGGCTTCCCAGCCAGTGTGTGGCAAGTGTGCAAGCCAGGGTCATGATGCGGAAAGTTGCACATCCGAGTCTGTACGTTGCTTTCACTGCAAGGGTACTCACTCCACTTCCTCTAGGGACTGTCCCAAGTGGAAGGAGGAGAAAGAGGTCTGCACGGTGAAGGCAACTGAGGGTATTTCCTTCTACGAAGCTAGGAAAAAGGTGAAGGAGTTGCATGCAACTCCCACGCCTAACAGGTCCTATGCTTCGGCGGTAATGTCCCGTCCTGTGATGTGCTCTGTCGAAACGCAGACTGACCTTGTCCTTCTCTCTCCTGCCACTCAGTGTCCCTCTCCATCTCAGCCTCCTATCCGCTCCAACTCTCTCACTGACATCCCTAAGACTTCAACGTATTCTCAGGCTGCTGCTGCCTCTCCATCAGTACGGCCTAAAACGAGGTCCGACAAGTTTAGTAAGAGTAACATGACCACCCTCACAAAGCAGTCACGTCCTCATGTTTATCCAGTTCCTTCTCCAGCGAGGGAAAGAAAGGGTAGCTCTTCCTCGGGGGAGTCTGGGAACCTCGTTATTGATGATAACATGGAGGTTTCCGTCAACAAGCACCGGAATAGGTCCCCCGGTAGTCGCTCGCCTGGTGGCGGGCGGCATAAAAAGACTAAGCACACTGGCCCCCAGCATAAATCTTAAACCGTCGCATTCACTGTATTACAGTGGAATTGTAGGACTCTTGGGAATAAATTACACAATATAGCAATTCTGCTTGCTATACACAGGCCAGACGTTATTTGTCTACAGGAGACGCGCTTGGTGGATCACCGTGATCCTCCTCAGTTCAAACACTACCATTCATATAGAAGATATGATGGTCACGGAGTTGCCATATACACCCACAAATCACACTCACAAACGGAAGTGATTCTAAATTCTACTCTGGAAGCAGTCGCGTGCAGAGTAAAACTTAATAACACGTATCTGTCTATTTGCTCTCTGTACTGTCCACCACATGGCCTCATTGATAGTGATGCTTTAAATTCCCTATTTCAAGATCTACCTGGGAATAAGTTAGTAGTGGGCGACTTTAACGCCCATCACTATCAATGGGGTAGCTTGAGGATCGATGGTCGTGGGGAGCAAGTAGCCGACCTAATACTACAGTCCAACCTCTGTCTTCTGAACGATGGTAGAGCGACTCGTGTAGATGATCGTACTGGTAACTTTTCGGCCATTGACTTATCTCTGGCCTCCCCTGGTATACATCAAGATTTCTCGTGGGACCCCTATGACGACTTCTTGGGAAGTGATCATTTACCCATCTGTCTTTCTTATACACGCGACACTGTTTCGGACCCTCCTCCTCCAAAATTTAACTATAAGAAAGCAGATTGGGGATCCTTCTCAAGGATCGCCAATTTAGATATATTTGGGGAGACCATCGATGTTAAGGTCGAAAATTTAACCAAATCCATAATACACGCAGCTGAGGCTGCTATTTCCAAGACTTCTACAGTTCATGCGAAGCATAGAGCACATTGGTGGACGCCGGATTGCCGACAAGCATTAAGGAAACGCAATAGGAGATACAGGATTTTTGATAGTCAGCCCACTGAGGAAAATTTCATTGCATACAAACAGGCACGGGCTGAGGCAAGGAGAATAATAATAAGGGCCAAACGTGACTCCTGGCGGTCCTTTGTGTCCACGGTGAATCGTTTCACACCATTAAGTAAAGTCTGGTCCACCATTAAAATATTAAATAATAAAGGCCCTTACTTTCCCATTACCACCCTGAAGGTCAATAACATCATTTATGACGATCCCGTGGACGTTGCCAACATCCTCGCAAGGAGTTTTTCACATGTAAGTAGCTTAGCCAATTATGACCAGCGTTTCCAACATCATAAACGCACGGCTGAGCTACAAAAATTAGACTTTGCCACAGAAGACGTAGACTCCCCTTACAACCAAGAGTTTACGCTAGATGAACTGCTCCTTGCCCTTAAATCCTGTAAAGACACCAGCCCCGGACCAGACACCATCACGTACGGTATGATTCAGCATCTTAATCAGGACAACCTGATTAAGCTGTTAGCTTTGTACAATGAGCTTTGGGCGTCTCGAACGTTCCCAAACTCATGGCACTTTGCGCACGTCATACCGATACCTAAAGAGGCTGGTCGTCTTATGAATCCCACTTCATTTCGTCCTATTGTGCTGACTTCTTGTCTATGTAAGGTCATGGAACGAATGGTTAATAATAGGCTTCTTTTTGTTTTAGAGTCGAAGAATTTGTTAAATGATCGAGAATGTGGCTTCCGTAAGTACAGAAGTTCACTAGATCATTTAATGAATTTGGAGCATTGTATTGCAGAGGCGTTTGCCAATAAAGAATTCATGATAGGGGTGTTCTTGGACATCCATAAAGCCTATGACATGACATGGCGACACGGAATACTAATGAAGCTCTATGCTTATGGTTTAAGAGGTAATTTGCCAATTTTTATTTCCAATTTCCTAAGGGACAGGACTTTCTCTGTCAAACTGCCCCGTAACGTAACATCGGATATATTTATCCAGGAAAACGGGGTGCCGCAGGGAAGTGTACTTAGTCCCACTTTATTTAGTATTATGATCAATGATATTCTGTCATCAGCTCCCATCCCAAGGAATCTTAAATACTCACTCTACGCTGACGATTGTGCAATATGGCACTCTTCCCGTAATGCACAATTTTCGGCTGGGCGGATTCAAGCAGCCCTTGATTCCGTCCACCAATGGGCCTTGCAGTGGGGATTTAAGTTTTCCGTCAATAAGTGTGCCGCTGTAGTTTTCACTAATCGAAACGTCCCTGATTTGCAGTTATTTTTAGATAATCAAGCGGTACCTTTTCAAAATTCTGTAAAATTTTTGGGCCTCCACTTTGATCGCAGAATGAACTTTAAACTTCATGTTAATACCTTGCTTGCTCGTTGCACTAAACCGTTAAATGTCCTCAAGTACCTAGCAGGTACTACATGGGGTGCCGACAGAAAATCTTTATTAATGGTGTATAAGTCCCTTATTAGATCGAAGCTAGACTATGGCGCACAGGTGTATGGCTCGGCATCCGATGCCACGTTGAAAGGATTAGATGTGTTACAGAATAAATGTTTGCGATTGTGTCTTGGAGCTGTCAGGTGTACACGGGTAGCTCGTATGGAAGTGGAGGCGAATGTGCCTCCCCTCCGTATTCGCCGTGACCACCTGGCTCTATCCTATGGCCTAACAACACTCAGGAAAAGTAGTCTCGGCAACGTGGCCTGTACCCCCTTGCGTCAATACCAGCATCTTATGCGGGGGGTGCGTCGGCCACTTGCTCTTCGCCTCCACTTGCTGACTCAGGAGCTTGGTGTGGACCTCAGTGACTGTGACAAGTTGGTGTCAAAAAATATAGCGCCTTGGGAGCCACCAAGATTTACGGTGGATGTTTCCTGGCTCCCAGCACCAAAGTCCAAGGCGCCGGAGGCGGAGGTCCACCACTTGTTTCGTAATATCATTGTTCGTCACTTGGGGTCCCACCAACTGTACACCGATGGCTCCAAGTCGAGTGAATGTGTGGGTGCTAGTGTGTGGTCGACTGAATGTGCCCTCAGGTATCGGTTGCCGACTCATACATCTGTGTTTACCTCTGAACTTTTTGCTATTGACAAAGCCATAGACTACGCTCTAACTTCTAGGCATGATTCGGTTGTAATATTTTCCGATTCAAAATCAGCCCTTCAGGCAATTGCTTCTTGTACTACGGACTCTAATGAGATCCAGGGCCGCATTATTAATAAACTGCATTCGTGCGACAAGTCCTTCACGCTGATCTGGGTGCCTGGTCATTGTCGTATCTACGGCAATGAGCAGGCTGACTTACTTGCAAAGTCGGCTGTAGAACTCGAGGAGACTTGGGACGTTCCTCGTGATCTACGATCGAGTCTCTCTCTCGGAAAGAAATCAATAAATCTTCTGTGGCAAGGTCAGTGGACCAGACTTAATATTCAGACATGTAAGCCGTACCTGGGCGACTGGGCTACTGCCAACCGTCCCAGTCGCCTGGAAGAGAAGGTGTTGGCACATTTACGGCTAAATACCACCATAGTAACTCACATGAAACCTTATATGGAGAGGCGATTCCCACCGCACTGTGACATCTATGATGCGGTGTTATCTATCAATCATATCATCCTGCGCTGTCGGCGATTTATTCGTGAACGTGCGTCACTTATAAATTACTGCGGCGCAGCAGACGTCCCCTTCACCCTCTCCACCATCCTGGGTGATGGGGACATTGTTATGACTGATAAATTGATGGCTTTCTTGAGAGAGACCGGACTGATCAGAGTGATGTGACTTTTTTACTATATGGTTATGGTCTTTATCGTTTGTAAATATGTATATATTGTGCTATTAATTAGGGTTGACAGTTGACGTATTTGAAATAGTTCCTACTTCTGACTGATCTATTTCTAATATTGATGTCCCCTACATTAATCCCCGTTCCTCGCCTGACAGTCACTAGCTGATGAGTGCAAGTGTGCAATATAGAGAGGTATTGGGCACTTGCAGTCGATGGTGGTCTGTTGAGCGAGGTCTCTCACTTTTTGTACATACTATGAATAAACTTTATACTATCTTGGTTAAGTTGTACTAATTAGGGCCGACAACTGACGTATATGAAAATGTTCCTGCCTCGTCTGGTTCTCTTTCATATATTGATGTCCCCTGTATTAGGTTGTGCCTCGACTGACAGTCACCAGGTGATGAGTGCAGGTATGTAATGTTGTAGACAGGCATTACATATCTGCAGTCGATGGTGTTCTCTTGGTCGAGGTATTTACCATTAGTGTAGGTTTAGCTATTTGTATCTTTAGGCTTTAGCATAGGTTAGCGATTTGTCTGTTAGGTTATTAGCTTTAGGATCAAGTTAATTAAAAAAAAAATAAAAAAAAATAAAAAAATAAAAAAACAGAAAAATATATATATATATAAACTTATAAAATAAAAACATTATATATATATGTACGTGTGTATGTGTGTGCTTGAATATGTGCATGTTTATATGCATGACTGTGTGTATGTATGTATGTATATATATATGTTTGTATATATATATATGTATATATATGTCCATTTATATACATATATATTTGCCTTAATGACCAGGGGCTTCGGCCCCAATGGTCGATAGGCAAAAAAATAAAAAAAATAAAAAAAAATAATCCTGGCAGACCTGGCATCGGCATCTAATGTATGTAAGTTGATGTACTATTGTCTCTGGAAAAGATTTTTGTAATACATGTGTGTAATAGTCACTGCCTTGTTTTTGTGTCCAGTCCTTTCCTTACGAATTGCCAACCCGGTCTTGAATAGGGGCCCGCTACAGTCTGCGTATTTGCGGGACGAGAAACCGGCCCACAAATACATAGCATAACACTGGTGGCTAGCGGTGGTTCTTGACCCGGATGGTGAAAAGGAAAGGAAGGACTAGAAAAAAGAGATTTTTTTTTCTCTCAAAATGGCAGCTAAAATGCATGTACCCCTACCAAAATTTGATCCAGAACAATGTGACATCACTACATACTTAGGTATGGTCAAGCCGTTGTTAGGCACTGGCTTTGAGAACGATACACAGAAAATAGCTGTCACTCTACCTCACTTGGGAAAGGCGGTAGCTAGTATAGCACCAAAAATAGTCCCAGATCTCACATGAACTAGATTTACAAAAATTGCAAGAGGCTGTTACTCCATCATTAGGGAAATTTGTCGCAATGTCACAACTCGACGCCTTGAAATATGACGGTGACTTGGACTACACATTGATCCAAGCTAGGCAACTCATCACCGGCGCTTACCTGGATGCTGACACAGAAGTCCGGGACGAGCACATATTCAACACTCTCCTTAGAGTCCTTCCGGGCACAGTGAGAGAACACTTCACTATACATGACCAGGCAGGAAATTTGGACCGCGATGTCCAACTCATTCGCCGCTTCCTCGCAGGACGCCCTGTCACACAAAACATCGGTGTCATTAACCGTTTCACCACAAAAGCCCCTTTTCTACAACACCAGCGCCATCCAGCCCCGACATCAGGCATCCTAACCTCGGCTCCCCCAAGAGCCCAGCCTACCAAGAAACGGCCACCGCGACAGGAAAATTCCAATCTCATCACCATTAACCCGTGTGAGTTCACAGCCTGTAATAGCCGCTGCCCACTTCACAATATACGTGAACAACTAAAGGCGGCACGCGGAGAGAGAGCTAATCCCTCAGGGCGCTGCAAGATGTTAGCGGTAGAGGAAAATCCTGCCAACTGAGACACCCCTCTTGTCGAGGAACCTCACTCCAGCTGCGAGGCGGGTGATGCAAACACTGACATGACTATAGAGTTGGCACTGGATTTTTAGGACCGCCCCCGCACCGCCCCATGGTGGAGGGGATCACTATGACAAAGTTCCGACCCCCGATCTATGATAATTTGAGGCTACAGGGGGTCAAGGCAAGACTTCTGGTAGATACTGGAGCCGCCAGATCCTGCCTGTACACACACTTCTACTTTCGGCCCCCTTTTCCCCACTTCAGCCCGCCTCATAGACGCGGGGGAAGCCCCTTGCCTATCCATGGGGAGACCCCGGCCCTACTAACCAAGACTCACCAACCGGCCTCCACCTATCATCCCTTCATTATTTTTGACTAATCATGCCGTGCTTATGATGGCTACTTGGGGCTGGACTTACTCCAAAAGTTACATACCTACATTGACTGCCATGGGAGATGACTTCATTTCCAGCCACCCCCTCGACAGCCCCCAGCCCTTTGCATGTGCACGCAACAAGACGACCCCCCCCCTCGCCGACCCTCCTCCTCCTCCCCCTTGCCCCATCTTTCCTGCAACCGTCGCATCCACCCTCACTATTCCTCCCCACCACGAAGCTTGGCTGCAGATCCACAAGCTCATGGGGACCCATTCCCTCTTCTCTCCAAACATCCCCACCGGGCCACTCTCCGTCTGCCTAATGACACCAACCTTCCTGCCGCGACACTTCAACGCCATCAAATGTGGCGAACCTGGCAGCCACACCTCTCACCCTGCCAAGAGGACTCCAGATTGGTGACCTAGAGGCAGCTGAGCCTTGCAACGCCCTTCCCTCGAGTTCAAACATCTCTCCCCTTCCCCCTTTACCTGATCACCTGTCATCTCACCAAGCAGAGACTCTACACCACCTACTGCTTGAATATCAAGACCTTTCTCTACAGGACCTTTTCTCTACAAGGCCCGCCGATTTGGGACATACAACATACCTAGCCCATGAAATCTACACCACTGGGCCCCCTATTCGACAACCCTCCCGCTGGAAGAACCGACACCAACGGGCCGAAGAAGACAGGCAGGTCCACGAAATGTTGGATGCCGGCATTATCACACCTTCCACCAGCCCCTGGTCCTCCCCAGTCGTCCTTGTCCGGAAGAAAGATGGCTCCTTACGATTCTGTGTAGATTACATCGCCTAAACGACATCACGGTCAAGGATGCCACTCCCTTCTCACGCATAGATGACTCCCTGGACTCCCTGCACGGCTCCACCTGGTTCTCCATGCTGGACCTTCAGTCAGGGTACTGGCAGGTCCCCGTCCACCCCTGAGATCAAGAGAAAACGGCCTTTTCCACGAGCGACAGTAAGCATTACCAGTTCAAAATTCTTCCGTTCGGGCTATACAATGCCCCGGCCACCTTCTCTCGCCTCATGAAATCCGTCCTCGGTGGCCTGACCTGGGAAGTCTGCCTAGCGTATCTGGACGACGTGATCGTTTTCAGCAAGACGTGGGCCAATCACCTGCACCGCCTCCGGCAGGTGTTCCAACGTATACGCCAGGCC
Organism: Birgus latro; assembly: GCA_018397915.1. Taxonomy (NCBI): domain Eukaryota; kingdom Metazoa; phylum Arthropoda; class Malacostraca; order Decapoda; family Coenobitidae; genus Birgus; species Birgus latro. Next base: position 3,134 of record JAGKTI010028480.1, on the reverse strand, counting down.
GGACTAAAACTCAAACCCACCAAATGTGTCCTGGCCGCCCGCTCCGTCACTTTCCTAGGTCACGTTGTCTACGGGAAAGGCATCTCTCCAGACCCAGTCAAGCTAAAGGCCATTGCTGACCAATCCCTTCCTCAGGACATCCACCAATTCCGCGCTTTCTTGGGGCTTGCGTCGTATTACCGGCGGTTTATCAAAGGATTCGCCGACATAGCCAAACCTCTACACGACCTAACTAAGAAGGCCGGGACCCTTCTCCTGGAGCAACGACCGGGTCGCTGCATTCCACGCCTTGAAGGAGAAGCTTGTGTCCGTCCCCATCATCGCCTTCCCGAACTATGACCTCCCCTTCCGATTGTACACCAAAGTCTCGCTGGTGGCAATAGGGGCTGTCCTAGCCCATGTCCAGGATGGACGCAAGCACATCATAACCTGTGCAAGCCGCACCCTAAACCCAGCCGAACGGAACTATGCTGCCAACAAGCGTGAGTGTCTGGGTATTGTTTGGGCCCTCGACTACTTCAGGGCTTACCTATCCGGCACCAAGGTCACCGTAATCACGGACCAGCAGTCCCTTCAGTGGCTTCGGAAATCGAACACTCAGAATGCCCAGCTGTTCCGTTGGTGCGAAGCACTCGAGGGATTTGTATTGTCTACCAACCCGGGAAGTTGCACACCAACGCTGATGCTCTCTCCAGTCTGCCGGTGCAATCTCTACTCCCTCAGTCCAAACTGATCCAGTGCTGCCAAAACCAAGACTAGCCCCCCTGGATCCTGTCGCACCTATTTCCAAAACTTCACTTGCAAGGAGACCAACTGTTCACGCCCTCAGGTCACCTAGTCTTGGACCTAGACTCCGCAATGGACGTCCTCACCAACCTCCGCTCAGACAATGAAATTCACCTGGGTGCAAAGAAACTGACCCAGGTTTTCAACGTCCTCTACAGGGCCCCTAACTCTATGACTCTTGCCCAGCGTGTCACCCAGGCGTGCCGAGCATGCGCCTGGGAAAGGACATCACCTGTTCAGCGAGTCCTGCCGGAAAAATTACTGCCCACAAACCCTGGGAGTTATTGTCTGTCGATGTCGTCGGACCCTTACCACCGAGGTCCGGATACAAATACATCGTAACTTTCGCTGACGTCTACTCTTGATTCCGGATTTCTTGTCTGGTTATGGAACGTACCGCCGTCGCCATAGCCAACGCCCTCATGCGCCACGTCTTCCCCTATTTTGGCGTCCTGCAGGCCATTAACTCGGTTAACGCCCCAGAATTCACAGGGCAAATATGGAAAGAACTATCTGCACTTTTCGGATTCTCCATTTCACACTCTTCCCCCTGTTGGCCCCAAGGAAATGGGGTATGCGAGAGGAGTCACTGTACCCTGTTGAATCAGATCAGGACCCGCAACAAAGACACCCAAGACCCAGAAGGGCCCGTGCATGTCAAGATTATCCAGTGGAGAATCAACACCTGTCCTCATGACGACGGCATCACCCCCCATGATTGTGTCTTTGGTGAGGCCCCACTCCTCCTCCCTCTCCGACAACACCTTCAGCCCCCCACTCCCTCCACAATCAGCGAACCCCTACAACAACTGAAACGCCAAATCCAGCACCTGCACTAGCACCAAGACACCCGAGGTGATACACGCCCCCTCCAATCCTTACAAACCCGGCGATAAGGTCTTCGTCGCCCGCCTCCCCACCCCCAGCAAAATGCCCCGTTTCATGAGACCCTTCACCATAACTAAGGTCCCCAACTCCTTCCAGGTCACCATCGACTACAACGAGGCCACCCGCACCTACAGAAATCGCCACGTCCGCCCCGCCACTGACTCTACCATCCCCGCCACCCCCCCTGCCGGCTACCCGAGCCAAGACAACAGTCTTGACTCCTCCCGACGAGCCACTCCAGTACTACTCCTCCCCAACCCCATCCCCACCCGTCTCCACCATCCCCCCCGCCGCCCCGAACTCCTGCATCGCTCCCACGCACCGCACCCTCACCACTTCCACGCTCCCCCGCTATCACCACACCATCACACCAAGTGCTCGGATTTCCCCGTCGGAAAACTTCATGCCAACCACCCTGCGCTCCACTCCCAACCTAGTCCCCACCCCATCCCCCACGACAACAAATTGCGCTACACCGCCTCCCACTCCACCCGCCCCCTCTCCCTCACCCCATTCCCCATCACCACCCACTCCCCGACTAACAATCACCACCACCAGTTCCGGTCGTGTCTCACTCCCGCCCACCCGTTACACAACCTCACCTACGCCCACCCCATCACCCTCGGACAGCCAACCACCCACCCAATGCCCAAATACCACCTCCATCACCGTCGCTACTTCTCGCCTCGCATGGTGAAACCCAGCCAGCCACACTCCCAAGGGAATACCACCTCCATGTTCAGCCGGCCATATAAACCGCGCCAGACTACACTTGGCCAGCATTCGCCTCCAAACCACCACCACCACCACCACTACCATGTGCATCACACGAATCACCTGGATCCCGACATTCAGGCGACACCAACGCGTCAGGAATACACACCACCTGCTGCAGCTCCTCCGACAGACAAACCACCCGTCCACCCTTTGCGTTGCCTTCTTTCACCACGGGACTTTGGCGAAAGCTTTGCCATTGCACCTGACATCTCAAAGGCTTTCGATCGAGTCTGGCATAAATCTTTGATTTCCAAACTGCCCTCTTACGGTTTCTATCCTTCTATCTGTGCCTTCATCTCTAGCTTCTTTTCTGGTCGTTCTATAGCTGCTGTTGTAGACGGCCATCGTTCTTCTCCTAGACCTATCAACAGTGGTGTTCCTGAGGGCTCTGTCCTATCACCAACTCTCTTTCTTTTATTCATCAATGACCTTCTAAGCTGTACATCTAACCCTATCCACTCATATGCTGATGATTCCACCCTTCACCTTTCCATTCGATTTCCGCAACGTCCATCTCAGCAGTTACTTCAGCAAACAAGGGATGAGGCTATGGCACACCTAATGTCTGACTTGGCTCATATCTCTGATAGGGGTAAAAATAATCTTGTTATTTTTAATGCATCAAAAACTCAGTTCTTGCACTTATCAACCCGACAAAATCTTCCTCAGGATTACCCACTAAT